>JANDJT010000041.1:963796-978304 GCA_024331685.1 Stegophilus panzeri | reverse complement strand
GGGGCGGGAGGGGGGGGGGGGGGGGGGGGGGGGGGGGTGCTCTTTTATTTTTGGTCGAGGTGGTAGGGTGTGTGGTGCGAGTGTGTGGAGAGGTTGTAGCCATGTGGGCTCTGTGTGTTTACAACATGCATGGCGCTGAAGCGGCGCCGCTCCTCCAGCTCCAGCTGCTGCAGGCCAGCCGTCACAACATCTAGATGTAAACACCAGGAAGTAAAAGCTGAAATCCTAAACTCTATCCATCTTTTGATCTCAAACCCAAATGTCTGTGGTGTACAGCACTAACTAATGAACTGGCCTTGCTGTTCCAATAGTTTCAGAGGGGACTGTATACTATATGCGTTTTAGATAGACTATACAAATACATTTATATTCTGTTCTTCAAAATAATTTACTGATGTGAAAAAAACTTTTACATGTCTTGTGTTTAATTCACTCTGCTGGGAAGCACAGACATTTTAATGAAATGCCAATTAATTAAAGGCAATCAAAATTAAATTGTATAATTGTATAAATAGTAATTATATCGTATTGTTTTCATCTGGATATTATTTGATTCTGGATTTAAATTTGAATGTTTTTAATCTCCTTACGCTCATGCAATGTATTTATATCTTCCATAAACGCTGTTTTACTTTATTTTATTAATTTTTTACTACTTGATTGTACAGCACTTTGAATAGTGCTTTATAACTAAAACTATTTTGTATTATTATTATTATTATTATTATTATTATTATTATTATGTTGATTACAGTTGTAAATTCAGATATTTTATTTATTTAATTAATGTCGTCATGTAATCGGATATGACGCAATTAGCCACGCCCCTTAACCTCTGCTTCGTGATGATGGACTTCACAGTTTTCTGCCGTTTTCTGTTTGTTTAATCTCTTTAAATCGCTGAAAATGGCGGATGAGGCCGAAAGATCTCCCCTTCTCTGTGCGGAAGCGAATGAAGTTGATCTTTACCACTCCTCCATGCCAAACCGTGAGTTTAATTCGGGTTATTTACATGATTTTATTAGTGAAGTGTATTAGAGATCAGGAACAGAGCGGCGTCATAACTTCCGGATTATAATACTCTCTTTATGATTACTTTTTGTGTTTGTGTGTGTAAAAAAAATACTGTGTATTGACTCCTAGCAACGATTTTATGTTGTAACGCGATCATATACACTTTTATTTTTCGGATTTGAACTCGGTTACAGTTTGACACACTGCTTGATGAGTCATTTTCAGGTGATGTTTACTGAAGAGTCAGACTCGGTTCAGAGTTGGTTTCAGCGCAGTTCCTTAACGATGTATATCAGACACTTATTTATTAAATAAGAAAATAAACATCATTGTCGCTATTCTAAATTAGTGACAAATATATCCACCAAGGTTGTTTAATTCACTTGTCTCGGCTATAGAACCGATCAATGTTTGTAAACAGTGCGTCATTTCCGGGTTTGAATCACTGAGTCAGTTAGACTGAACCACTGAACCACTGAATCACTTGGGACTGAATCCCTGAGTCAGACTGAACCACTGAATCACTGAGTCACTTAGATGTAATAATCGAGTCAGTTAGACTGAATTACTGAGTCACTTAGGCTGAATCATTAGGTTGGTTAGGCCTAATCATTGAATCGGTTAGACTGAACCATTGAATCACTTAGACTGAATCACTGAGTTATTTACACATTAGAGAATAATGCTAGTTGTTTTTCTTTAAAACGCAAAACAATTAAAGGGAATAAAACAGTCAACATCAATAAGTAACTGAGCAAACAAAATTTACAATGATACATTTTATTTTTTAATGATTTAATTACTTATTGATTCTGCAGTGACTCATGTTATTCAATAATAACATTCTTAAACTTCAATTCAATTCATTTCAATTTTATTTGTATAGCGCTTTTTACAATAGACATTGTCTCAAAGCAGCTTTACAGAAATATCAACACGGTATATAGATATTAAAGGTGAGAATTTATCCCAACTGAGCAAGCCACTGAGTGGCGACGGTGGTGAGGAAAAACTCCCTAAACATTCTGTTTACATCAACACATGTACAACATATTTACAGCTGCACACTGAACGAGAAAACTACATCATAACTTTATTGTACAGTTACTTAGTGTTATTGTAATAACTTTCATTGTCTTTTTTTCAGATGTCCCGTCCCCTCCACTGTATCAAGAAGAGGCTCCTCCTCCATACTGGGCGGTGCCAGCTGTTGTCTCCACCTCCCTGTTCTGTGGTGTGTGTGGAGCTCAGATCGCGGTGAACGCTAACAGCGACCAGCAGATTGTGAAATGTGGGGTGTGTCAGGAGGCCACGGTAAGTGCGCTGATCATTTTCCCACACCAGCAGTAAACTCATCTTATCCCACACTGCTGCGGAGTTCTGGATTCTGATTGGTCAGGAGGTGTTGATTAATCTTCTGTAAGAGCAGCTCTGACAGTAGCACAGGTTTATATTAATACGCTCGTTCTGATAGGTTATCGTTTCTATAGCAACAGCTCGTTCACAGGGACGAGTACAGTAGATGCTCCACATAAACGGGTTATAAACTGTAATTGTTGATGTGGTGATGTTTTCTGTAAGGAGATGTTTATGTAAGATGTATGGAAGGAGTCTCCAGTGTCAGAGCTTTGTAACAGTCAGAGGTACAGCTGTAATTTTAAGTTCTCCCACATCTTCAGGACAGAGGAGTTTACGCTTATTTGCGGTTTCTTGGTTACTTGATATAACAAGCTGCGTTTTTTTGCCTTATTAACTTCAAGAGAGAGAATAGAGAGAGGGCTGGTGAGGGAACGACTGTTCATAGCTGCTATAACGTAAGTGACAACAGTAACGAACTTGTTTCACGGATGTCGCATATTATTAAATGTAAGGACAAACGAGAAATGATAGAAAAACAATCCTCAGTAATAGTAGATAGCTGGATGACCACAGGGGGGTGCTGTTGTACAGCATTGTCCACTGAGTGTATGTGTGGTTAATGGGATTAGCGCAACTGCTATTTTTTATTTTCTTTGAAATGAACAGGAAACAAGTGACCACACTACAACTCTGTTAGTATTTATGCTACAAACTGCAGTTTAAGCTCACACATTTGGGCTTTACCAGTTTTTATAAATGGGTTGTGCTGTGTGTGTGTGTGTGTATGCGTGCAGCCTATAAGGAGTCCCCCTGAAGGAAAGAGGTTTGTGCGCTGTTCATGCCACTGTCTGCTGATCTGTAAGACCTCCTCACAGAGAGTGGCGTGTCCCCGTCCTCAGTGGTAAGGAAAAAAGAAAGCTAACCTAGTCATTTTCTCCTGTGGTGGTTGACGTGTGAATCAGATGGGGTTATAAATCTGTTTCTGTGTTTCCTCAGTAAGAGAGTGATCGAGCTGACTGGTCAAGGTCCGAGCAGCGCAGCGGTGCTGTATTATGGGACGCGAGCAAGCTGTGGACACTGCAGCCAAACGTTCCTGGTGAGCATCGTCATTATCTTATAATAGCTTTTTACAGACTCACTCTAGAGTTAGAAGAGGATTTACTACTATACAGTGCTGATTTACAGTAAAGTTTTACAGATTTACAGTGGAGTTAGTGGAAGACAGTTTTAAAGAGATGATTTACAGTAAAGTTTAAATATTTACAGTAAAGTTGTACAGATTTAATGTGGAGTTAGTGTAAGACAGATTTACAGTAAACATTTTATCGAAAATCTACGCAGTTTCAATAAGTTTGTAGAAGCCCAACGTTGGACAGTTGTACCGGTGAGACAGTGTATTAGTCAGGCATTCATAATAATAATAATAATAATAATAATAATGTTATTAATAAAGTATTAAAATTATTATGCCAGTCTGAAGATTCTCCCTGTGTTATAGGGCCCTCAGTCAGGAGAGAAGAAACGTGTTCGATGTCCTCACTGCCGTAAAGTGTAAGACCTGTCTGTCTCTCTGTTACTGAAACTGAATCTCTGATCTTTCTAATGTTTCCATTTAAAAGGAAAAAATGAAAGGGAAAATGATGATCACTACTATTTTACACAACATTTACTTTAAAATAACTGCACATGGGTTAAAAATGGTATTTAAAGCAATAGTTTATTCTTGGATAAAAGCAAACCATGAACATTTCGATTTACAGTAAAGTCTTAGACATACAGTGTCTATTTACAGAATTACAGCACAGATCAACAGTACAGATTCACAGAATTACAGTGCAGCACTCTATATAAAAGTTTCTGTTTGTTATTGTCAGGAGCTTTATTGGAACAGAGTACCCCATGAAGCGCTGTGTGTACTTCTCCCTGATGTCCATCTTCTTTGCCATCGTTGCTGGAGGACTAATCGTAAGGAAGTTACCACATCAAACTGATCTAGGTGTTTAAAAATGTGTTCTAAGGTCTCATTCTCCCACAGGCTGCCACAGTGGGCGAGGCAAGGGATTACAACGCCATCTATGCCCTCTGGACATTTCTGTTGGTGTTGAGTGTAGGATGTGCGTGCTGGGCAGTGTATTGGGCTCGGATTAAAATCAGCACACCTCTGCAGAGTTAATCTGTGTGAACCCCAACTCTGAACTTCTCCGTGTCGTAAGATCGGGCATCACGATTCATCACACTCGATGTCTTGATAACGATAGAATAACACGCTCGATAGTCTTGATAATCATGTGTAATATTTGAAATTTATAAAAAGGATAAAATAAGTAAGTAATTTAATACACAAATACATAAATAAATCTGCTACCACAGTCAATCAACATTAGCCCATCAGCTATTTCTAACTCACCAATATTACCACTGATCATGATTATGTAGTATTATTTTTTACGATACTGAATGTGTTTTGCTACGTTTTCCAATGACGAGTAGAAGTAGGGATGAAATGGTTACCGCTTTCACGATAAACCACGATAAAATTCCCCGACGGTTAGTATTACCGTGTCACATTTAATTATCATTAAAACCATGCGTGATTATCGTGATTTTTAAAACTTGCGGTAAATGCGAGTCTGACGCAGCATGCAACATTGTTTTTTGAACATGAAAATGGACATTACAATTAAAAACTGAACGCGTCTGCTCAATTCAGCACGAGCCGAATGAGTCAGAGTTCATTTATCACGTAATGAAAGTGAGGCGAGCTGACTGACGAGAAGAGTGAGGTGAGCTGACTGACAGGAAGATGGCGGGAGATTTGGTTTAATATAAGCGAGTTTGTCATTGTACTGTTTTGTTGTTGCTGTCTTTTTCATTAAGAATGATAGTTAACCCACCATTAAAGCAATTGCAGCCTTCAAATTGCTGCTAATTTGAAAGTGAAATGCGCGCAGCCGCACAGATGTTCATAATCGAAGAAATATATATCTGTAACTTCAATTTTATTTAATCTACATGTATTCTAACTTGCAAAATGATTGACAGTGGTGTATTAATGCCCGTCAAAACACCCCCCAAAACAGGTGGAATAAAGACAACAGTGAGAAAGACGAAGCAAAACACTTATTTTTACACAAGTTGGGTTTATAATGTGCATTATTGTTAAAATAGCGCCACTACATGCTAATTATCCAGAGGCTAGCGTTTACATTTCTACACATAGGCGTCATCTGAGTCACTAATTTACACTATTTTCTATTTAGATTCTACATTAATGAACACACTTTAGACTGACACTGCTTTTCTCTCATTTGATCACTTGAATCAATTGTGAATCAAACTCCTAAAAATTATGGGAATAAATTTGGAGAGGACATTTCTATATATATATTTTTTTTACATTAATATATATTTGAACAAAAATAATAAAGAAGGTGTGATTCTTAAACTGTAACTGTGTTGTATGATGTTTAATTGTAATTTCTGTTAATTTAGTAGGTTTTTTTTTTTTTTATTCTGTGTCAAAACGTTAGGTTTGTCTTTTTCAGACTGAAGAGGAAAACCACTCCATGTGAGAGAAAGTTAGAATGAATCCCTGTCTGCACTGGATGGAGGATATACTAGTGATCTGTCATTTGTAAAGGAGTCGATTCTTTGAATCAGCTCTTTTACAGTAAACCTTGAGAGCTGACCTGAGACACGCGTGAGCCTTTTGTTTGTGAATATTGGCAAAACCGTTTCTCTTGCAGTGCAATATAATAAAACCGCTTCAGTGGAAATGTCTCTGAAGGGCTCGGTTTAGTGAGTGAATCGGTATGACCGAGCGGATCTGCTGCGTGGTGAAGATGGACAACTATTAGAGTAAGATTTCGTGAAACAGTTTCAGACATAAGAAGCATAATCACAGATTGAAAGATCACAAGCTACGTTCAGTTCAGAAAAGGAATGGAAATGAGCCATTTGGGAGCCGAAAGAGTCGACTCTTATGGTGAGAGGAGTCAAATGATCTGACTCGCTGAAGAGAACCGGAATTCACATCACTAAGATGTACAGATAAATATCAGCTGCTGCTGCTATCATTTTTCTTTTTCTTTTTTCTTGTATTTTCTTTAACATGCAGTTTGCTTTGTCAGCACATACCTCCATTTTCCACACTGAAACCTTTACACCTCAGACAAGTGGAAGCAATTATAATGATATTTAAGTGTGTGTAAATCTCCAGTCTAATCTTAGAGAATGTTGATAAACATAACTAGCTAGTGACATTTGGAGAAACATTTTACTCAGACAAATTACCTTAATAATGTTGCACAAATAAAACATGAAGTAAGGCTAGCTATATCTAACATTAAACCTAAAAAGCTAGCTAGCTCACACAACAAATCTAATTAGAACATTCCAGAAAATCCAAAAAGTGAAATTTTCCCCAACAAAACTTGTCATTTTCCACACTGACACTTTTACACCTCAGAGGAAAGGAAACATAATATTATGATATTTAAATGTGTGAAAAAGTACAAACTAGCTGGCTAATTCACTCTATTGGTGATATATTGGTGAACAAAACTAGCTAGCTAACATTAAAGAAAATTTCCAAACACTGAAACAAAGCTATCTATAGCTACCATTACCTCTGAAAAGCTAGCTATCCAACAGAACAAAACTGTTAACACACATTTGAAAAAAATCCACAAAGTTAGCTGGCTAACGGGAAATTTCCCCCCCAAATTAGCTAGTTAACATTGGGAATATTATTTAACATTTTTAATCAGCCTAGGTAGCTAATTTTGAATAAAATTATAGTTGATGAATTTATCTGTACACCTAACTAACATATAAGCCATGGCTTCAGGATTAGAGGAATTAGCTTTGCAATATTAGCTTTATGGAAACAAATCATTACTGCTTTTTTTTTTTTTTTTTTTAAATGTAATTTTTGATTTTTGTCATGGTCAGTACCAAACTTTTACACCTCAGACGAGGAGGAAACATTTTGTATACTAAAGTTTACTAAATATTATACTAAATATTACAGAATATTGGTGAAATTTCCAAACGCTAAAACAAACCCATTCAAATCTAACATTAGCGCTAAAAATGGAACTAGCCGACAGCCAAGCCGAAAAAAATCAGTTAGCTAACAATACAGAAAATCCACAAAACTAGCTAGTTAAACTGTTATGTAGCTTTTGCTAAAAGTGGCCAGTATTAAATAAAATTCCACAAACAGCACCAGCAAGTTGACGTTAGATAAGATAATCTTTCTTAAGCCATGATTAGAGAATTAGCTTTATGTGATTTATTATAAAAGTCAGTTTAGGTCACTTTTACATTGTCTCATTATTCATGGTACAGAAAGTTTAACATACATAAAAAATACTTATGGTTTTCTTGATTTTATACAGATTTTCTTCTGAAGCTCAAACGCGAAATGAAAGTCTGCGGCGGGAAACGCATCCGCTACACGTTTCATGAGCTTAAATTTAATAGCTCCGCCTCTGTCTCAGGGAGGTTGCTTGTTTTATCCTCGTTGATCGAGTCGGTGTAGAGGAATGACGGATCACTGAAGTTGTTAAATCTCTCGGATACACACGAAGCTGTCAGGCGAGCCTCCGGATCCTCATCCCAACATTCCTCGATCATCTCACACAGCACATTCACACCCTGAAACACACACACACACACAATGATAGAGAATTAGTGTAATATATAATAGCAAATTTGGCCAGCTACATGACTTGGAGAGATAAGCATAGCTAACATTAATGTTACCTCTCTAGCAGTAGATATATGTCATCACACAGGTACCTGAATTTGGCTAACATTAGTGCAAGCTTAGCTTAGCAATGGTAGCATTATTACCGGGTGCGTCCTCCAGCCAAGCAGGATCTCGGGTCGCTCTCGGTCTCTGATCACGGTGTCCTTCATGCTCTCAATACACGGCTGATTCAACTTTCCGAATGGTGGCTCGTACTCTCTCAGCTCTACACACACACACACACACACACACACACACGGTTAGCATAATCAGATTAGGTTGTCCATAATAACCCTTGGAACACAAGCAAACATCAGTTACAGCTAACCGAACAGCTTTACACAAACAAAACCAGCTAGCTAGCGTGTTACATAGTGATTAGCATGTGAGATTAGATTAGCGCTCTACATAAATCAGCATAGAGTTAAAAATGATTTTTTTAAAAATTAGCGAGCTGTGACTGTTTCGCTGAACTTCCTTTTGAATCGCCGCTCTGTTTTTTATTTCCATACAATAAACGAGGGAAAAAAAGAGAACGGTGTATCGCGTTGTTCCAAAAATAAGTCGTACTGAATCGAGTAGTCATTAAATTAGATTTGAGAAGTTTTGGCCGCTATTTATATAATATTAGAATTATAGAATATAATCAGCACACATCGTAAAGATACAAATCGAACTAATAATATATTACAGTAGTATTAATGGCATAATATTAATTATACCATATATATAAAATTCTATTGTATATAAAATACAATTCAATACAAACATACATCATTCTAATAATATAATATATACACATAATATTATACAGTAGCATATAACTCACTATTTAATATTATACATAGTAAAATCCTTATTATACATAATAATAATTATGTCATTAATAGATACTCTGGTCTTGTAAATGTTTATTTGTGGAACAAACTACATTAATTGAACTACAGAGGAAGGCCGAATAAAAATCCATTATTCTGTTATTCAAATCACAGTGTAAATCTGCAGTACTGACTGTGTTAACAGTGTAAATCTGCAGTACTGACTGCGTTAACAGCGTAAATCTGCAGTACTGACTGTGTCAACAGCGTAAATCTGCAGTACTGATTGTGTTAACAGTGTAAATCTGCAGTACTGACCGTGTTAACAGTGTAAATCTGCAGTACTGACCGCGTTAACAGTGTAAATCTGCAGTACTGATTGTGTTAACAGTGTAAATCTGCAGTACTGACTGCGTTAACAGCGTAAATCTGCAGTACTGACTGCGTCAACAGTGTAAATCTGCAGTACTGACTGCGTCAACAGCGTAAATCTTCAGTACTGACTGCGTTAACAGCGTAAATCTTCAGTACTGACTGCGTTAACAGCGTAAATCTGCAGTACTGACTGTGTTAACAGCGTAAATCTGCAGTACTGATTGTGTTAACAGCGTAAATCTGCAGTACTGATTGTGTTAACAGCGTAAATCTGCAGTACTGATTGTGTTAACAGTGTAAATCTGCAGTACTGATTGTGTTAGCAGTGTAAATCTGCAGTACTGATTGTGTTAACAGTGTAAATCTGCAGTACTGACTGTGTTAACAGTGTAAATCTGCAGTACTGACTGTGTTAACAGTGTAAATCTGCAGTACTGATTGTGTTAGCAGTGTAAATCTGCAGTACTGACTGTGTTAACAGTGTAAATCTGCAGTACTGATTGTGTTAACAGTGTAAATCTGCAGTACTGACTGCGTTAACAGTGTAAAGTGCCGAGTTTCTTGCTCAGCGCTGAATAGCACCACAAGAAGCCACTGACGTGTTTAGTAAAACAGGGCTAAATAGGAAATGCAGCATCTAGGTATTTATATCTATGGTTTTTATACACACACACACACACACACACACAGTAAGCACATCACACAGGAAGTGTAGGTGCACCTACAGGAAGTCGATCTGTGGTGCGCCTGTTTGTGCTCCTTACTGAAAAATTAAGAGCATTCCACCGTGTTTTTGTTCTGTTGCCAATTTTAGCATGTTTGCTGCTGTACTCACATAAAATGGCAGCATACTGGAGCTGTCTGTTACATCAACGAATTTAGAATATTCTCAAATTTAACTTGAATAAAGTCTGATGTTGTTCTGTCCGAGTTGTGTATTTTATGTGCGTCATACTTCATTTTATAAAGTGATATTTAGCTACTGAGCTAAGAAGCTATTTGGATATTTATGTTTATGGAACAGAAATTTGTAAAGCCATGCTAACTCTGACATGATTTGGAAATGCTAACACGATAACCTGTGAATTAGCACGACAGCGTTAACGCAGTACCTCCGATGGCCGTGCACCTGGACATAATCTCCCACAGCACCAGAGCCATGGAGTAAACGTCTGCCTGTTTGAAGGACTCGATGTTCTCCAGGTTCAGTCTGGACTCCAGCAGCTCGGGGGCCATGTACCTCGCCGTGCCCACCTGAGCAAAGGTAAACATGCAAAATAAATAAAATACAAATAATAGTGTCCTGTAGAGCTTGTCTAATCCGTATAGAGTTTATAATCTGCAGAAAAAAACTCAAAGTCAAACACATTAATTTATACTGTTAATAATAATAATAATAATAATAATAATAATAAAACCTCTTCTGTAACCTTCATTTTCTTTGGAAGCCTGAGCCTAAATTAGGACTGAGAAGTAGAAGTACAATTCCATCTAAAGTCCAAGAAATATCTAAATATAATAAAAAATAATGTAGTTAAAGGAAGTGAAGTTAATGAAGAAAGAAAGAAAAAAGAACAAAAGGAAAAAGATAAAACAATGGATGAAGGAAGAAACGGAAAGAAAGAATATTAAGACGAGGAACTGAGGAAATGTTATTAGTGTGTGTGTGTATGTGTGTGTGTGTGTGTGTGTGTGTGTGTGTGTGGTCTGACCTGTCCTCTGTTAGCGAGCTCCTCTGTGCTCATGTTGTTGTGGAGTTGGATGCTGAGGCCAAAGTCACAGATGCAGCAGCTCCGGTCGTCCTTCACCAGCACGTTGTCACTCTTCAAGTCTCGGTGAGCGACCGGCACTTTGACTCCACCCACCGCATTCCGGTCACTGTGCAAGTGAGCCACACCCCTTACGACATCACCACCCATCTTGCAGAGCTCCGTCCACTCCAGTCGGTGGGCTCTGAGGTAGTCTCGAAGGTTTCCTCGAGCGTGATAGGCCGTGATCAGCCACAACCGTTGCTCCACTGTGTGTTTCTCTGCCGCCAGGAAGTGGACGATGTTCTCGTGACAGAGCTCTGCGTCCAGGAAGATCTCGCGCTCCGTGTTCCAGGACACGAACTCCTCCAGTGGGAAGATTTTCACTGCGACCGTCTGGAACACCCCGTTTTCACTCGTCTTTTGCCCGAGTCGGGCGCGGTGCACTTCAGCGAAGCGTCCTTTTCCCACCATTTCATCCAGATGGACGGGCAGAAGCTCCGTGTTGTGATTGAGCCAGTTTGAGACGCTGTCAGAATGTTCGTGTTTGGTGGTGAGGATGGAATGTGTGTCACTAAAATCGTGCTTCAGTTTGGACTGACGGAGTGTGTGAACATAGCAGAAGTAAATCAACGAGAGGAGCATGACGGCCATAACGAAGACAGGAACAAGGACGATGGTCAACATTGGGGGGTTTGTCGGTGATGTCTCTGCTGCAAAACAAAACAAAACAGTGTTAATTATGGCGTTCAGTGTAAGTTAATTTATCAAATATGCAAATGAGAGACAGTTGAAACAAACGGTGGCCAACAAAGAGCCTTACAACTGCTACTAATAATAACAATAATAGGAGAGTGGTTTATCTAAACTGAAAGATCAGCTGCTTGTTTATTTAAAGCGAAAAAATATCAGTCGCTTGTTTATCTAAACTGAAAATAGAAGATCAGTCGCTTGTTTATCTAAACAAGTGACATTATTGTTTTGTTGAACTGAAATGAGATCATTTACCTGAGAAAATGAGCTTTTCATTACACTCTTCCTCTTGGCAGGAGCATATGTAGAAGTCAGGCCCGAGGTGTGTGTACTGCTTCATCACACACTCCCTGTTGTTGAAGTCTTTCAGGATCACACCGTGAAACGGCTCCGATGGGTCATGACACACGGTTTCCACGGTGATGTTCTCACCAACTCTGCGCCTTAACAATAATAACAATAATAATAATGATCAAAG
This sequence comes from Stegophilus panzeri, assembly GCA_024331685.1. Taxonomy (NCBI): domain Eukaryota; kingdom Metazoa; phylum Chordata; class Actinopteri; order Siluriformes; family Trichomycteridae; genus Stegophilus; species Stegophilus panzeri. The sequence goes on along the minus strand of JANDJT010000041.1, from coordinate 966,004 downwards.
AGTTAGTCTAGTTAAAATAACTATTTAGATTATTATAGTATTTATTTTAATCTGTGACATGACCAGAGTGTGTGTGTGTGTGTGTGTGTGTGTGTGTGTACATACCATGCACTAGCGCAGACCTCATCACTGCGCACGCAGATGGAAGTGATCTCGCAGTTGACCATGCAGTGGCCCTGAGTGGTGTTACACTCACTTGGCTTGACATCACAAAACTTGCATAGTTTGCTCAGAACGAATGGAGGCTGAGAGATGGGGCTCGCTGAGACACACAGACAGAGTGAGAGGGAAATGATCATGTGATTTATGGATTAAAAGATCAGTAATATATATATATATACACACACAATACTAATGTTTACACCACACTGCTGCTGAGTTCTGGATCGTGATTGGTCAGAAGGTGGTGATTAATTCTCTATAACAGCAGTTCTGACAGTAGCGCAAGTTTATATTAAAGCGCTCCTTCTAATACGTTATCATTTCTATAGCAACAGCTCGTTCATTCACAGGGACGTGTACCGCAGACGCTCCACATGAACAGATTTTAAAAATTCAACGTACATGTTTATGAAACATTTATGGAAGGAGTCTCCAGTGTCAGCGCTTTGTAATGGTTTGCGACTATTTAAAGCTGCTAAAACGAAAGTAAGAACAGTAACTAATTTGTTTCACAGATGTTCCATAATTTTAAATGTAACCACAATTGGATAAAATGGAACTGACAATAAATGTAACTATAAACAGATCAAAAGTATGATGTCATTCTATAATACATTTTTTAAAAAAGTCATCACTGGGAAATTGCTGTTGTATAAGACGAACATAACGCTTGTGTATGTGCTGTTATTGAAAAATAAACAACTTTAAACTTTCCTGTTGATTATCAAAAGCATTTTTTTAGAACCGTGATGAAACTTTTGACTGGACCTACATGTCTCTCTCTCTCTCTATATATATATATAAACAAACAAACAAACAAACAAACAAAACAACACCACACCTACTGGCCAATCAGAAAGAAGTACTTTTACATTAACATTGGAATTGCCCAATTCCAAAAGGTATTTAACATGATACTATTATACATTATTAAACATTATTGTATGTGATATGTTATAATTTGCTGTAAGATTTAAAACCCATATGTTGTATAACATTATAGTGAACATCAGGAAGTGTGTATTACTCACCGTGAAGGCCTGTAAAAACGGAAGTGGAGAAAAGCAGCAGCACGCAGCTCAACACAGATACACCGAGTCGCTCCATTACTGCTCCTCTAAACTGATTATTACACAGCTCGAACCATCAGCCATCATCATAACCTCCATCTAAACACTCTTATATACCCACTACAGATCAGGTTCTTCATCCATCTCCTCCCCCCGCTTCACACAACACACACACATACACACTAACAGAGGAAGGAGGAAGAAGTTTGACGCGATGAGTCAGAGTCTGACAGTAGACAGGAAATCTGAAAAAAATGTCTCTCTCTCTCTCTGTTTATGGTAAGTGCTGGTTGTGCAACCCCTCATTTTCTGATCTGTATCATACACTGCGCACCAAAGACGCGTCTAAACTCATGAACTAGAAAAGTCACTCTGCCACACACACACACCTTTAAAACTAGAAACTGTTGGGCCTAAAACAGTTCTACCGTACAGTACTGTACACACAGGGCAATGTGAGCACTGCTGCCCCCAGTGGCTTCATTATGGTATTACATTCTACCCAGGAATACACACTCATCTATTATAACATGTTCCTGTTGTTGATTCTAAATATCCACATTGATCATTTTTCATATTCCACATTATTGATTATTTGGACTAATCATTCCAGCCCTAATATTCACAAACACCGGGACGCTCCTATACCACTACACTCACTCGTACAATACAATAGTACACCGGTACACACGCATAAGAATACACTTGTTCACCAGTACGCTCATATCGGAATACACATGCCACAACACTTGTAGAAGATTCACTAGTAAACTAACACACCCATGTTAATACACTCGTATAAGAATACACCTGTTCACCAATACACTCATATACAGCTACACCCATACAGCAGGGTACTCATAAACCACCAGTACACCAGTAAACCTGTGCACTCATACACAGCTACACCCATACACCTGTACACTCATATACAGCTACACCAATACACATGTACACCTGTACATTCATACAGCTA
>JANDJT010000041.1:937702-949068 GCA_024331685.1 Stegophilus panzeri | reverse complement strand
GTGTTGGTGTTTGATGGAGAGTGTTGGTGTTGGTGTTTGGTGGTGAGTGTTGGTGTTTGATGGAGAGTGTTGGTGTTGGTGTTTGGTGGTGAGTGTTGGTGTTTGGTGGTGAGTGTTGGTGTTTGATGGAGAGTGTTGGTGTTTGGTGGTGAGTGTTGGTGTTTGGTGGTGAGTGTTGGTGTTTGATGGAGAGTGTTGGTGTTGGTGTTTGGTGGTGAGTGTTGGTGTTTGATGGAGAGTGTTGGTGTTTGGTGGTGAGTGTTTAATGATGTGTTTTAGTGAGTATTTGGTCAGTGTAATCCTGGTCTGAAACTAACCTTCCTCTATAAGCATGATTACATTAACTGATGGTCTAATTGCTGACTCTATTAATTGAAAGTATTAGGTTTTATTGTCCCAGCTGGTTTTCCTGCAGTGTTCCTTTAACACATCCTTAAACACATACTTCTCCAAGAGCCAATTAAAACAAGCACGCAAGACTTCACACGATGTGGTAGCAGAAGGAATGAAGCATCTGGAGGTTCGGCCCAGCACGGAGCTCCTACATCTTAGGCACTTAGCACCATCACACCACCTAACCGCTAACCACTCAGGAAGTCTTACCTGAGCCAGAAAGGAATAAAGTACGACAGAAAAGTAAGTAAGGGTGAATAAAAAATAACTACAAATTCCCCTACTGTTCCCACCTGCATGAAACAAGTGACTGCAGAGACACAGAAATGTGAGGACATGTGATGAAAGAAGTTTAGAAAATAGATATATAGATAGACCTGGCTGACCATGAAGAAAAGGGATCAGGAGGGGTGACATTTCTTTTTAAAACAGGTCCGAGAGTCAGACTGAGAAAAGAGTTAAAACAGCAACAGGAATAGAAAAAAAAGAAGGGAAAAGAGTGGAAAAGGAAAATATAAGCCTAATGAAGACTGGCTTTAAAAACTGATTAGAAGGAGACAGAAAAAACAGATAGATAAAAGACTGATAGACATCAAATATAATGCTGCTGAGCACTGACACTTGTGTATAAATTGTTTATAGGAAGAGACTGAGAGAGAGAGAGAGAGAGAAGTACCAAAAGAAAGAGGGGGAAAAGATAAGAGAGTATGAGATAACGAAAGAGGGACAGAGACTAAAAGTGCAAGGACAACTGGTCACAAAAAGAGACACAGAAAGAATGAAGCCAAAGAGACTGGTGAAGAAAAATAAACAAGAACACATTTCAGAAATGGAAACAAATAGCACAAGTGAAAAAGAAATAAAATTTTCAAATGTAAAGGATAACATCTAAAAACAAGGACAATAAAGAAGAGAATAGCGAGAGACAGAACAATTATAAAAAAATGAAAAAATTGATCATAGAAATTAAAAGAAAAAAAAAAATACCGTACAGAGTGAGTGAGACCAACAGAAAGAGAGAAAATGACAGAGAAAGCTGAACTGGGAATAAATTAAAAGAGAGGCAAATGAAGAATAAAAAAACCCCAAAAAATGATGACACATTTCAGAAATGAGACACATGGAAGAAAATCAGAGAGTGGGATAAAAAGAAAGAGGGATGAAAAGGAAAATACCTCCATACAGTCGTAAAATTCCACACAAGTTGATATTTACCCTCTGGATGCATCGCCACTTCTTCACATTACACTAACAGATAACGAGGAGGGGTAAACACCTGCTGAGCAGGAGCTGATGTAAGAATGTGCACTTTTTAGCGATGAAGTGACGTGATTAATGTACGATTTTATTTAAACTGAACCAAGGCCGTGTTTAACAGTCTAGAGTTATTAAAGAAATCATTTGAATCCTGAATTATTTGAGCGCAACATTGTGCATAAAAACCATCCAAACATATCTGACTAAATCTTAAAGAAAAAACTAAATATGATTAAAAAGGAACTCGGACCTAACGAAAGTGGAAGTCGATTAAAAAAATAAAAATAAAAATTGAGAACAGTGAGATCAAAGGAAAGAGAAAAGAAAAGAGAAAAAGATGGAAAGAAAAGAGCGAGAAAAATATAGGACAGAGAGAAAAAGACCGAAAAAAAGATTCTAAACAATAAACTGTAGATTTTATTATTTATTTATCCTTTTTGTTTTCTTTTTCTCTTTTCTTTCTGTCTTTGTCCAAGACTCACTTTTAAATACCAAATGCTAAAAAGATAGATAGATAGATAGATAGATAGATAGATAGATAGATAGGAAACAGAACAGAATAGATAACCTCCAAGAGACAGAAAGACAAAACGACGAGGACATCTGTGTCAAAAACAGAGAGACTGAAAGAGAGACAGATTGAGGTGGGCCGTCATCCTCTGCTGTCTAACACTCCTACAGTACGACCTGCAGCAGCACCAGTATAAACACGTCTCTCTCTGTGTGTGTGTGTGTGTGTGTATGTGTGTGTATGTGTGTGCGTCTGCAGCCTGTTCCCCACAGACCCTCGGCGGAGGCGTCACATGTGCGCTAAACGGATCCAGGACGCAACAACTGCTGCCACATTTGGTGCTCAGGACGGGCCAAGATGGCCGCCGCGTCCAACTCTCAAACACGGGCTGTGTTTAATTTCAACAAGGAGCAAGGGCGCATGCTCATGTGGGGCCTCAATAGGCCCTCTACGCAGATGTTTAGGGGCCTTTGTTATCTGGAGAGCACCGTTAATTGTTTCGCTCCTGGACAGGATAATGGACGGGGGTGCCAACGTGTGTGTGTGTGTGTGTGTTGGGTGTGTGTGTGTGTGTGTTGGGGGTGTGTGTGGTTGGGGTATAACAGACTGTTTTTATATGCGTTATATACCGACAGTGTGTATTTAATTAAAACACTAACACTACACACTTGTAACCCTCTGTATTAATGTCTGGTGTATTGATCTTGTCTTCTTTACTGCTGTTGTTGTGCAAAATGAAAAAAAAAAATGCTATATACATCTCAGTTCTTACATTAGTCATGATCATTTTTTTAAAACAGCCCAACATTTAACATTTTGGCTAAGACGAATGATCTCGGAATAAATGCATATTATTTAAGATGTTATTTTCATGCAAGTCTTAAAGGGACGGTTGCCAGGTCCATGATTTTCCTTTTTATTTGTTGTTGCGGGGTTATTTTATCTGTGTAAGAGGGTTTTTTTTCAACGTGAACATAAAATGTAGAGATGATTTATGATTGCACGTGGCTTTGGGGTGTGATTACAATGTAGGACATTAACAGGTGAAACAGGAAGTAAGGAACAGGTTTTGGGTTTAATAGGAAAGGTTAGTTTATTTATATAATACACATTTCTTACACAGACACAATTCAAAGTGCTTTACAAAAAGGTAAAGGCAAAATGAAAGATATAGAGGAAATTACAGACATTAAATTAATATGCAAGAGTGAAATGAAAACCTTTGTTTATTTATTTATTTTTATTGCACTGTTTATTGCAGTAGTATATTTACACTTTTCCAACTACAGATGTAATGTACTGCTTCTCTAATTTATTCTGCACTCTTAAGGTTTTCATCTTATATAAGTAATTAAAAAAAAATAAAATAAAGGAAATACAGGAAAGGGTCATATATTGAATTTTAGGATTTGACTGGCCCTGATGAAAACAACAGCAACAACAACAATAGAAATCATTACAAAAATTCTAATAGTTTCCACTACAAACACCATTAAAACCATTAACAAATGTAGTGTGTTTTATGCCATATTTAAATGTATTAGGATTTAATGGTTTGTATTGTTTCCCACTCAACATAAACATGTCAGCAATAGAACCCAACACATTACCAGTAGAGACCCACAAGGACCATTATAGTTTCCATTAAAATCAATACAATTCCCATTATAACCATTAAAACCGTTAGAATTTCTATAATGGTTTCTATTGTTGTTGTTTTTCAGCTGGGGTTTAAATAAAATTTTTCAATTGTGTAGTGATTTTAACAATAAACATTTTTACATATCAGTTTTACAGAAATCTGGACATTAACTACATTTTGGTTGGTTTTGTCCTGGAAGCCTTGTCCGGGTAAACTGTTAAAAGTTCTATATAGAACCTTACAACAGAGGGGTTTTTCCCCTCACACTGGGCTACCTAAAGAACTCTTGATATAGCCTAAACTCCAAAACTCTGACTTAATATCATTACTACATACCGTGGAGTCCAACAGTCTGAGACCCCACTGAAAATCTCGGATTTTTATTTATTTATTTTTTCATTTGAAGCTGGAAATATACAGAAATGTTTAGAATAAAAAAACAAACAAATGAAAACAAAAATAGGAAATATTTTGATATCCTGAGTGTACAAGTTAGAAGATTCTGCACTATTTAAACTGAAGCAGATTTGTGATATGATCATGTTTTTGTACAGGAGATCAGATCTCTTCTACTGAAGCACTCAGATGGATCTGATCTAATGTCTGGTTTTACACAAACTTGTTGAGTATTTAATAATAAATGAGAAAATAGAAGCATTTTCACTAGTGCTCTATGTACACTGTAATATTTACAAAGTCACGTTACACTTTTGCTAAACCTTTTCGTGTGTGAAAAACCTGCTCTGAATAAATACATTTCATTTAAAGCTCTAGTTTCACACCAGTCTTAAAGGGTCCATGGTCTTCATTTTACGCAGACATTAAGTTCAGGGTTTATTTCTGTATATTTAATTAAATATAAATAAAAAGTATGTGTCCACATGTTGGATCAAAATGATAATCTGTCTAAAAAGTAAAAATATATAAGTATATTATTATTTACTGGAATTCGTTTTGTTCTTAAATGATGTTATTACAAATAATAAGCTTTCTCAAGGGTTTTGTGTGTGTGTGTGTGTGTGTGTGTGTGTGTGTGTGTGTGTGTGTGTAACACCTTTTTGTGTAAGAAATGTAAAATCAATCAACATATCACTGCCAAGAACATACTGTATTAGTGTGTATAATTAAATGGTGTTTGGTGATTTTTCTTTGCTTAAGAAAGCGGCGAAATGTTCGCGTTCTGTGGTTTATGTGATATAAACACACACACACACACACACACACACACACACACACACACAGTACTAATGTTCTCTCTGTCTGTGGCAGTGTAACATCACAAAATATTAATGAATTAATTAAAAGTCAGATCTGATGTCTAAAGAGATTCGGCAGCTTCTAGTGGACAGGGTAGTAAGATAAGGTGCAGGGGGTAAAATAACGACTTCACCCTATGTAGTGCACGCCATGTCCAATTATAAGCCATTTAGAATGTAGGCCTATAGTCCTTACGCTGACTGTATGTGTGTGTGTGTGTGTGTGTGTGTGTGTGTGTGTGTGTGTGTGTGAAAGAGAAAAAGAGAATTGCAATTCCATTCCAATTATTCCAATTAACACGTCCAGACGGCTCATACAGCTCAACATTCATCATTAAGTTCGAAACACACGCCGCAGTGACACACACTCACCAGTAGAGGGCACTTTCTCACTTTATTTAGTGAAAAAGTGAGGCCCTAGAGTCAGACAAAGAAACGAGGAAAAAAGTTCATTTGTAATAAAATAACATATATAAATAAAAAGTATCATCACATCATCAGAGTTTAGAAGAGATGCATTTGTTCACAAAGTAGATGTCGTCTTTTGTTTTATTCGTTTATTTTACAAATGAATGTTTGTTTAAGAATTACTCTACCTGTGATGCTTTTGTTTGCTGCTACTGTATAGTAAATATGGAGAGTTCAATTCCAGCCAGCCACATGGAAATGAAGAGTGTGCTTGCGTAAGTGTTTTTCGCTATACCCACTTCCTGCATTATAATGACATTGGAAGGAGTTCAGCTGTAAAAATGGACAAAATTATCCCTCCATCATCCTCTGCTAGTTCCTCCACCCTGACTCAGTGGAACAATAGCAGTCAAGAAATCAAACGTGAAATTATACCAAAACATTTACTGAATATGGCTTTAGTGACAATAAATAAGAAGGAGAAACCAAAATACAAAGGCTTGGGGTCACAGAAAATAATAATAATAATAATAATAATAATAATAATAATAATAATAATAAGCTGGGGGCTGTTGGTCCAAAAAATGATATGATCTTCACATTGAACAAAAAAATATTGAGAGTTTATTTGATCTATTTGAAATCACTGTATTCTGGTTCATAACCAACGCTAGAAACAATGCTCATTACCGTGATCTCTACTAAAAACTCCCCCAGTTACAGTGTGAAGACAGATATACTGGAGGATTTTTCTATACAAGGCACTTCTCAGTCGACTTCCTTTATATTTAGCTTTCATTTTTAAAACAAAAACCCTGACGTACAATTTATGATCATTTTGATGTAGTTATAGCGCCCCATCATCATGGAACAGCTTACAGGAACATCGAGGGGAACTGCGTCTGTACAACTGCTTCTGTTTTTGTGTGTCGGTTCTTACGTAGTGTCTCTGAATGTTGTTTGTTGTGTAGATTTTTCTGGTTAAATATATGATATTTCTTTTATTTATGAATTTGTATGATAATTCAGTTAACATCCAAAAATTACCACATGCAGACCATACACATGACTAATTATTTAAAATAAATCTCAAACCGTAAATAGATTTAGTAATTAATGTCCATTTTTGCCTTTTTGTCTGTGGATTTCAGTCTGAATCTACGGGCAAACCAGCCACCACAGCAACGCACTCCGCAGCACATCACGGGTCATCCTTCACCCAGGGGGGATGTTTTTCTGGGGAGGTGGAAGGAGAACCTAGAGAACTATTAGTTCTGTAGTGAAATTTGCACAATTTGTCTCACTTTCACATCATTTGGTAGATATTAGATATTGTATGAAGGGTTAGTTAGGATGACGCTCATTCCACCACTAAAGCATGATCAGATCTCGGAGAAGAACACATCAGGAACCCTGAGGTTGAAGACCTAAGTTGGCAAGTTGGTGGGTAGTTCATTGTTCATAATAGAAGCATGGCATTGCAAATTTATTTGGTTTAAATTTAAATAAACTGATCACTTTTTTATGAATAAAATTGTTTACTTAATAATTAATAATGATAATTACTTAAATAATTAGTTTTCTATACTGTTCTATATAATTACTATATTTTATTAACCCACAGAGACACAAAGATGAATTGATAAGGTGACTTATGGATGCCTTACACCCGTAAGTGTGTGTCCCACCCTGAGAATGTGTGTTCACCGAATGCAATTTTCAATTCTTTCGCAGCAAAGTTGATGATATTATAGAATTCTAATAGAACTAATTGTTCTAATTGATGATATTATAGAATTATTATAGAATATTTTTCAGTTCTCCTTTTAGGGGAACCTTTAAATGTTCTATGTAGAACCCTGCTGTCATGAATTCCCAGCTTGGCCAGTGCTGCTTGTTTCTTTGCACTTCAAGTCTCCACCTCCCTGTCCTGTCATTGGCATGCTACCTGATTGTGTTCACCTGTTCCGTGTTAAATCCTTAACTAGTTTGCCTATGTATACCCTGCTGTTTCAATACCTCATTGAGAAGTCATGGATTTGTTGCCTTGTTAAGTCCAAGCCTTGTTCCAAATTTTGAATTTCATTATTATTCATCTGGGAGATCTCGCGATTATGGATGATCCTGGTTTAAAGCCTGTGCTCTGACCCTTCATTATGGATAAGACTGAGTGTACACAAGACTTTCTGCTTTCACTAATACATGCATACACTACACCTACAACAGAGCATTCCCTATCAGTAAGGGTTCCAAGCAAAACTATTTTAGGAGGCTAAGAACGGTTAAGAATTATGTTTTTCTATGAATGCACCAAGAAGATAAATATTAAACATTTGACAGGTTCTAGGTATTGAGAAGAGAATAATAAGTAATAATTTTGAAGTTTGTACCACACACTTGCCCAGTTAATACACACACTCTCAGAAAAAAAAGAAGGGTCTTTAGGGGTTCTTTGGATAAATAAGCTTCTCAAAAAGGTTTGACTTTTTGGTTTGACTGATTTTTTAAGGAGTGTACATCTATCTCAAGCAAATGACTTTTTCTGAATATATGATGCAGAAGATCAGATGGGTCTGTAACGATCTTTAGATGTTACTTTACTTGATATAAGGCTTAGAGGGTTTGCCATTAATTATCATTTCAGATAATCTGATAATACACTGTAGCACCAAACCATACATGTAGAACTGGACCACCATTTGTCTGCTGGAGTTTGAAGTTCTTCTGCTGCTGTTGGATGAACATCAGCTCTTGATGTTTTTTAGGTTCTGGGGCCAGGAGCCGAAGTGACACTGACTGTTTCGCTGCTCCTTGCGCCACTTTGACTTTGACTTTTCTGCACTAAAGAATCTTAGAGTCTTGTATTGCATCCCACTGTCTGAGAACATGATGGGTTCCCTACATAGTCTGATTTTGCTCAAGCACTATACAAATGAAGCTGTGGAATGAATTGTGGAAATTTGTTGTTGTTTCAGATTGGCAGTTATTCCATGTCTGGATTGTAAACGGATGTATCTTTGGTATAGAGGTGTCATAGGATGTCTTGGGAAACTAGAGACCAGGAAGACTCCAGAAGATCCATAGATCCATACACATGTTGGATCAAAGCACATACAAAATATATGTTGATCAAAAACATACTGTTTTTTGGTGACAGTTTTGCCATTATATAGCATGGTGAAGAATATGAAGCTCTGAGGTATACCTTGAGAAATTCCACAATCCAACAACGTAAAATCTGAGTGAGGTTCTTGTCCAGGAGCTCAGGACTGGTTTAAAATCAGACCCGAGGTCCATCAGCACATTTCAGGCAGTGGTACAAGTTCAGACATGTCTTCTGTGTCCTTGATGGACAAGGCGGTCAAAGGTCTTTAGCAAAGCAGACACACACACACGCACGTTCATGTCTGTTGATTCCATCTTGTGTCAGATGTGACTCAGACTCCACCTCCAGACAGTGTGATTGACAGCTCATTGGAACAAACAGATACACATTTATAAACTAAAACTCACAGAACACACACACACACACACACACACACACACACACACACACGCGCGCGCCAGACACAAAACACGACATTTAAAAAATCATACAAAAAAAATACCACACACACATAAAACATGAAGACACCAAAGCAGCAAATTAAACACACACACACACTACAGTGTCCTAATCAGGACAAAAACAAGTGAGTCACTAGTTACAGACGTAATAAAAGCGCAGTCATGCACTCGACAGCACAACTTGTGTGTGTGTGTGTGTGTGTGTGTGTGTGTGTGTTTCAGAGTGTAATCCTTTTCTTTAAACCTGATAAACTTCATCAGCTCATTAGCTGTGAATAGGTTGTAACAAGAGCTGTGGTGTTGTGCTCCTGTGTGTGTGTGTCTGTGTGTGTGTGTGTGTGTTTGAAAGTGTAATAAGTTGTAACAGGGTCCGAGCTGTTGATGTGTGTGTGTGCGTGTGTGTGTGAACTGTGTGAGTTTAACAGGGTCCTCCACACTGTTACACAGTGTTTTGAGCTGAGGTGCCTCACTAGGTTTTAGTGTGTGTGTGTGTGTGTGTGTGTGTGTGTGTGAAAGGGGCAATGTTGTGTGAAACTGAAACGAGCTCATTAGTCGTGAATCTGTTGTATCAAGGTCTTTACTGTTGAGTGTGTGTGTGTGTGTGTGTGTGTGTGTGTGTGTGTGTGTGTGAGAGAGAGAAATACTAATATTGCCTTTTTGTACATGGACGTTTTTGTGTTTAAATAGAATAGAAGCAAATATTTAAAAAAATTACTAATGCTCTACCCCTAAGTACCATGATTAAACTACTTAAAACTAAACTACCCCAAACTATTCCTAAACCACTTCTCACTAAACAATTATTCTACATTATGACCTCTAAATAACTACCCTCTTAACCACCCCAAAACAACCATGTCAACTCTATACCCATAGTCCTACACAACTATGATTGTAAGCTACCCAAACAACTGCCCCCATAAACAACACAAACAATACAACCATTCTGATACCCTGGTAAACTATCCTTAAACAACTACCCTCACAAAATATGGTCCTCAACACCTACCCTCACAACCTACCCCAATCAATACCCCAAACGTCTGCACTTGTAACCTCATAAATTACTGTTCTAAACAACTACCCCTTATCTACCCTTAAACAACCACCTCATAAAGCTCAGTCCTAAAATACTACCCTCTTAATCTACCCCACTATCCCAAAATAACAAGCCACATCAATTACAGCTCTAAAGAAAAAACACGGTCCTAAACAACTACCTTTATAACCTACCCATAAACAGCTACCCTCGTAAACTACATTCCAAAACCAACTGACTCCTAAATAGATACAATCCTCAGCAACACTGCTGTATGTGCGGGGGATTAGTTTTATTGATTAATTAATCCCATCATTTTTAATTGACCTTTGATCTCGCCTCTCATCTAAAACGACTCGCTCTTAAAAGATACCAAAGAAAGAACATTTCACTTAGTCTTGGTTTTTCTCTTTCATCCTGGTAGTTTACTGGAGAAATGATCTCATGAAGGTTTAAACAACGTCATGGACAGAACCATTGCACCAGCTGGTTTAACAACAATAAAAAGTAAAAATTAATATAAAGATTTATTTATACACGTCATGAAGAAGAAAAACAATAAGATTATATATTTAAGAGTATTTTTAGATGTGATGTAAATTTGAAAGAAGTCTGTAAAAATGATGGCAGTGTTTAGCTAGGGTAATAAAAGGGTCAATAAAGAGCCAAAATGAATGAAATTTTGTGTGTGTGTGTGTGTGTGTGTGTGTGTGTGTTGTTTGCACGTGTGTATTTTTACTCAATAGGAGCTAAATGATAATGATCAGCTAAAGTGTGAAACTATAATGAAGTGATATTACTGGCATTGACATGGGAGAAGGACACCTGTGTGTGTGTGTGTGTGTGTGTGTGTGTGTGTGTGTGTGTGTGTGGGAATACAGTGGCCACGGTAATGATACCTAGACAATATCCCCCAAACACACACCAACAAAAAAACAAGGTGTAAATTAAAGTAACAGAGAGACAGACAGATAGAGTGAGACAGACAGAGAGAGACTGAGAGAGAGAAAGAGAGAGAAAGAGAGAGTGAGACAGACAGACAGACAGACAGAGAGAGAGAGAGAGAGAGAGAGAGAGAGAGAGAGAGACAGGTCTCGTGTGAGGTCTCCTGTGGTCTTTAGCTCAAAATTCTCAGCATTTTTTTTTTGTCAGTGGTTTTGACAGCTAAAAATGACAGCTCATTTCCAGACAGCAAGGCTAGGCGTTATTCACACGGACACACACACACATACACACACACATACACACACACACACACACACACACACACACACACACACACACACACACACA
>JANDJT010000041.1:890535-901202 GCA_024331685.1 Stegophilus panzeri | reverse complement strand
CCTCATAGTAAACACTAAAACACAAACTAGCCTCATAGTAAACACTAAAACACAAACTGGCCTCATAGTAAACACTAAAACACAAACTACCCTCATAGTAAACACTAAAACACAAACTGGCCTCATAGTAAACACTAAAACAGAAACTAGCCTCATAGTAAACACTAAAACACAAACTGGCCTCATAGTAAACACTAAAACACAAACTGGCCTCATAGTAAACACAAAAACACAAACTAGCCTCATAGTAAACACAAAAACACAAACTAGCCTCATAGTAAACACTAAAACATAAACTAGCCTCATAGTAAACACTAACACACTAACTAGCCTCATAGTAAACACTAAACTATGAACTAGCTTTATAATAAACTGTCAACCAGCTAATATGGATGCAGTGAATGAGGTTTTTGGTGTGTTTATGTATTGTGTAGGTGAATCCAGGTGTGTGCAATCAGTTGACTGTGAACACGAGATTGCTAGTGTGTGCTGGGGAACATAGTCCATGGTGGCCATGTTTGTTGGCCAAAAGGTGTTCTGGGAGTTGGAGAGACAGATTTTATCGGTCTGTGAAAATCGTGAATGGGTGATGTATCCCCTTCAGCCAGTGATGCCACTCTTCCAATGCCAGCTTCATGGTGAGGTGCTCCCTGTTACTGATGCCATAACTACCATCGGCTGGGGCAACTTCCTGGCGAAAAATGCAATTGGGTGGAGTTTGGGTTTTTCTCCAAACTGAAAGTGATAGGACGCCCCCTCCTCCCATGTCTGATGAGTCCACCTCCACTATGAAGGGCTTGAATGGATCTGGATGCTTTAAGATGGAAACTGAGGTAAATGCTCCTTGAGGCATTCAAATTCGAACTTTTTGTGTCCCTTCTTCATCAGGGCTGTTAGGGGTGATGCTATGACACTGACGCCTCAGATGAAACTCTTGTAAAACTTAGCAAATCCAAGGAATCATTGCATCTATTTGATGGTCATGGGAATGGGCCAGTTGGTGATGGCAGTGACCTTGTCTTGGTCCATAAATAACCATTCTGGGCTTATGATATATACGAGGAATGAGATTTGTGATATATGAAATTGATGATTCATGAATATTCCCCCCCCTTTATGTAGAGTTGGTTCTCAAGAAGCCTGGCTAGCACCTTCTTGACATGGGTCTCTTTGTTGGGGGAATATATAAGGATATTGTCAACATATACTATGACTTATTTCGCCAGCATTTCCATAAGATATCATTTATGAGACATTGGAAAACGGCTGGTGCCAAAGATAGCCCACATTGCATGATGCAATACTGCAGAGCCCAGAGGTGGAGCTAAAGGCCGTTTTCCACTCGTCTCCTTTGCGGATATGCACCAACTTGTATGCGCTGGGCAGGTCCAGTTTAGTGATGATTTTAGCCTCCCGCAGCTCTTCTAAGGCTGAAGGGACCAGTGATAGGGGATAAGGATGCTTGACAGTGACTAGGTTTAGACCTTGATAATCTATACATGCTCGTATACCTCCGCCCTTCTTTGGTATAAAAAAAAGTCTGTGGATGCTGGTGAGTTCGAGGGGCGAATGTACCCCTGTTTCAGGCCTCCTCGATGGCTTCTCCTTGGCGGACAAGGAGCAAATGCGGTTATGAGGGAGTGTGGTTCCCGCCAGAAGCTTGATAGCCCAGGTGTACGGGCAGTACAGTGGTGGTTCACTGGCTTTGACATTGCTGAAAACCTCTTGGAATTCATGATTTTTGAGAGGAATTACTACTTGGAACTTGGTTTCTTGGCTTTCTATGGTTGTTGAGGATACGCATGTTGACAGGACTGTGAGACACTCGGAATGACAATGTGCAGACCACTGTGTAATTTCTCTCTCCTTCCAGGAAATCTGAAGGTCGTGGGTTTGCATCCATAGGAATCCGAGCACAACAAGGAACTGGGTGGTGACTGTGAGGAGAGAAGAGATTTGTTCCTGGTGCCATGGGACGTGGAGGGTAACTGGCTCGGTGCAGTGGGTGATGTGTCCCCCCCATTTGGGGCTTCTGTCAAGGGAGTGCTGCAGTGGCTGAAGTGGCAGCTGGAGCTTCTCATCGACGGTGTGTTAATGAAGTTTCCAGTGGTGCCAGAGTTGATCAGAGCTGCACTGGAACAGACACTCCCTAATGTCTTCCCTGATGACATTCTCTGACATTCATATTTGAACGTATAGGAACTTGTGGAACTTGACCGGAAGTTTAGAGGAGCAGTGTGCTACTTGATGCTGGGGACTGCCACAGTAATAGCACAGTCTCTCCTTTTGCTGCCTTTGGTATCATGACTAAAACATGAACTAGCCTTATAGTAAACACTAAAACCTCAGCTAGCATTACAGAAATAAATTAACACACATTCCTGTGTTAAATGTAATTAGCGTGTAACTTGCGTGTGATTAGCAAAACCCTGATGTGAAGTGAGTGCACAATTCCCCCGAGTCTCTCTCTCTTTCTCTCTCTCTCTCTCGCATTGATTTCTCTTTATTCATAACTCCCCGCCTCATCAGGGCCTCTATCTTTCTCTAGCTGAAAAGCAGAGGAGTGACTCTCCTCCGCCTCCCAAATCTGTCCATCATTAATTTTCCACCCCACCCCACCCCACCCCGCTCTCTTCATCCCCCCTTTCAGATGAGAAATGAGGCGGAAAACCAAACAGATTGAATGACAAAACCTGGAGCTGAATGGAGGATCTGAATACAACAACGCTGCCGCCACTGCACTCTATTCTCTCATTGCTCACTCTCTCTTTATCTTCTCCTCCTGGTCTTTAACTCTCCCCCTCTCTCTCTCTCTCTGTCTCTCTCTCATTCGCTCTCTTTCTCACCCTGAGGCTGAACTAATTAATAGGGCTTGGATGAAGGGATTAAGCGGCAGCGTTAAGACATATTTAACCTCCAGCACTCGCTCTGTTTCAATAAGTATTAAAGCAGCCTTTAAGAAAAGCGGAGCACTCAATTAAGGAGGACAAAAGAAAGCGAGAGAGAGAGAGAGAGAGAGAGAGAGAGAGAGTAGTGATGAAGGTGGGGGGGTTGAAGCGTCTGCAAAGATAGTGAGAGAACAGAACGAGAGAAATGATGTCGTGTAGCCTCTGGCGATGACATCAGCATTCAGACGGGTCGGGGGGAGAGTTCAGGGTACCAGCAGTGTGTGTGTGTGTGCGTATGTGTGTGTGTGTTGAAAGATGTGTTACATGGTTTTTGCTCTTCATAAATTTTTTACTTTTTAAAATCTTTAAATTCTCAATTAATATATTAATTAATTAAAATTAATTCTTAATTTCTTATTTCTATTTTTTTTGCTATATATTCTTTTCTTTTTTCATTCTTTTCTTTCTTTCATCTATATATTCATTTCAGTGTTTCTTGTTCTTCATTGCTCTTTTTTCTTGGTTATAGTTTAAAAACATTTTTCCATTCTGTTTTCCTTTGTTTAGTTTTTTTTGTTTTTTTTTTTTAAATCTTTTTTGCTTTTTTGTTTTTGTTTGTTTCTTGCTTTCCTTCATTTCTTTTTCATAGTTTCTTCCTTTTTCTTTCTTTCTCCCGTTCATCATTTTTACATTGGTCATTTTTGCCCTTCGGTTCTCAGTTTTTCTGTTTTCTTTTTCCTCCATTGTTCATTTTTCTTTTTTGTAGTTTTTTTATTTTTTCATTTTATTCTTTCATTGTGTGTCATTTTTTCCCTTCTATCCGTTTTGTTTGTCTTCCATGTCTTTTTCCTGTTTCTTTTTCATTGTTTTTTTCTGCAAATTTCTTTCTTTCATTAGTTTTTGTGTGCTTTCTTTCTTTCTTTTCTATTATTTTCAGGCTTTTGTTTTAGTTCATTTTCCACTTCTTCCTTTTCTTCTATATATTCACTGAAGTTTAATTTTTTTTCTTCATTTCTGTTTTTCACTCTAGATTCTTTTGTCAGTTTCTCTCTTTTTTGTGAATTTTCTTTTTCTCTCTCCTTTCACTTTTGTTCATTTTTGTTGTATGTGTGCTTTCTTTCTCTCTCTCCCTCTCTCTCTCTCACACACACACACACAAAGACACACAAACACACACACACACACACACACACACTCCTGCTGCTCTTTTTTTGCCCTTTGGACCCTCCTGTAACCTCAAACAGGTCAAATGAAGGTCATTAACACCTTCAGCATCACTGACATTAAGACTTAGTGTGATAGGATCATGAGTGATCAGCATCTTGTTAGCATTTGCGTGTGTGTTGACTGGCATTGAGGTTGACGTGTACGCTGTATGCTGTGTGATTAATCGTCTGTCTCATCGTCTGTCCTCCAGAATCAGATATAATATAATCAGATTAGCGCTTCTTCCTTCACTTAACACCAGGAAACACTTTAACATCCTTTAACATCTGGAGCGAGGACAACGATCAGTGTCACACGTACTCCAGGCTAACCAGATGTTAGCTAGCTTTTTCTAGATTTTAGCTAAATCTATCGTGTCGCTGTTTATTTACAACTAAAATACTGAGCAGTGAGGACAGATCCGCATAAACATGGAAGAACTCTGAACTGTTTATTCACATAAATATGTCGCAATAACAAAACAACTATTACTAAACACACTCACAATATGACAAACAATTCAGAAACACAAACAAAACATTTGCTGATACAGTATTATCATACTGATAATATAGATAATCAATTAATTATATAAATCATTAGAAAAAATGGAATGAATAAGTAGAATTGTGTATATACAGAATTTTTACACCAACGTTATACACTCATAAAATTATATGATAAACAATAAATAAATAATTCAGTAAGTTAATAAATATATAACATAAATAACATGCATAAATTAATAAATGAATAAAAAAAAACATAAAATAATAAAAATAGTAATGTATTATTTTAATAACAACTTTAATATATATTCACAAAAGTAAATAAATGGGAATCATTTTGATATTATGTAATAACAATAAAACAATAATTTATATTGTATTATAGAATAATAATAATAATAATAATAATAATAATAATAATAATAATATATTTAAATACACATATATAATTAATAATGATGTAAAATTTATTGTAGTTCTTTTAAAATAAATACAACATCCAGCATTTTACATCACGTTTTCAGAAAAACAATTATTGGTACTTAAAATAATAATAAAAAGTACTCTGTCCAAAATAATTATAAATCATAGTAAATACATGATATGCAACCAATATATGTACACAAAAATCCAACCAACAAATAAATAAATAATTTAATAAATGATTAAAGTAAGTGTTGGAGTGTGTGTGAGAGTGATGTTTAGTGGTTATACGGTGGTTATGGTGACATTAAGCTCTGTGCTGTTACACGCCGAAATAAATAAATAAAAATCTTTATATAAATATATTACGGTGTGTATTACTTATCACACCCAGCCCACAAACACAATATGCACAATAAATAAATAATAAATAAATAAATAAATAAATTCACAGAGGGAAATCTATTTTGTAAGTTGTTGATTTGGCGTGTTGAGGTGTAAAGCCAGAAACCCCCCCGCTGAACACTGTTGCTATTGTTCACTTCAGCAGAGCAAGCTGTCGCTCTTTCTCCCTCTGTCTTTCTCTCTCTCTGTCTGTCTCTCTGTCCTTTCTTTTGCCCAAAAAACAAAACAAAAAAAGGAGTGGGTGGGGCCCAGCAGGTCGCCAGTGCTGCTGTTAGCAAGGCGCGTGGCGTCGCCCTAAAATTAGCTGGGTACGTGTACAAGGAAAAAATAAATATATAATTTAAAACAAAAAACAAAACAAAAAAAAAAACAGAGAGAGAGAGAGAGAGAGAGAGAGAGAGAGTTTGCTGGGTCAACCTCATTTTATTTAAACTTGTGTCACTTTCACCGAATGCTAATATTCTGCTCATGTTGCTGCACTTAGCCGTGTTTCTGCATTCTCAGTTCACTGAAACACAGCCCAAACACCTATTCTCTATTCCCTACTGAATTATGTGCACTACATAGCACACTAACATAGGGAACAGAAGTAGTATTTTATCAAATTGTAAGTAACTTATAGTAAGTAAATGTAGCTGTCTCTCCCTGTGTGCTACATGCCTCCCTACTCCCTCTTCACTACTCCCTACTCCCTATTCCGTATACTGTATTCCCCTCTCCGTATTCCCTATTTCCTAATCCTAATCCAGGTCCTGCTCACTTTATCTGGAACAATCATGTGATGTCTCTTTTGCCTGCCCCGGGAATGCACCTCAATCATCAGCACAGGTGTCTACATTCCTCCACAAGCAAACACATACCCAGCCTTATCCACACTCCTTGAGGGGCTCAACAGACTGCATCACAACCACCCAGATTCTGCCTTCATCATTGCTGGCAACTTCCATGAAGCTAACTTCATGTTCCAATTGACCTCAGCTGATGTAAACGAGTATGCAGGCGTTGTTATGAGCAACAAGCTAGCTCAAACAATAATCCCATTGGCAAGCATCAGAGGAAGGAGAACCATCATGAACCCCATCAATATGTAGCAGTGATGACTTAATGAATGTTTTCAATGACAAAATTGAAAATATCAAGCAGAAAATTCAGACTATTCATGAAGCCAGACAAATTGATAACTAACCATATAAATGACAATATAACCACATCAGATCAACGATTAGAATGTTTTACTGCCCCTCAAGAGACTGAAATAATTTTACTAATTTCCTTATCAATATCATCAACTTATGTACTAGATCCCTTACATGTTTCTTTAAACAGATCATTCCAGAAGCAATCAAACCCCTTTTAAAAACAATAAATTATTCCCTTAGCACTGGCTATGTACCTAAGTCTTGTAAACTAGCAGTTATTAAACCCTTGATTAAAAATGCTGACCTCAACCCCTGTCAGCTGTCCAACTATAGGCCAATGCCAAACCTCCCCTTTATCTCCTGGATCCTAGAAATGGTTGAATCACAGCAGTTATAACATCTCCAGGAATAATATTCATGAAATATATCAGTCAGGATTTAGGCCTCATCATAGCACAGAGACAGCACTGGTTAAAGTAGTAAATGACCTTCTACTGACCTCTGTTCAGGGTTGTGTCTCCTTGCTTGTGTTGTTTGACCTAGAAATAAGCTTTCTGATTACATAGTAACTCTGAATGGCTCAGGAATGACTGGCCGCTTTATGTCCCTCATGTTTGTGTTAACTTCTGGCTCTCCCTTTTAGTTATGTTGTCATAGCTAGTCTTTCTGGAGTCCCTGCTTTCACTCTGCACACTATGTGCATTTTCTTTTACAATTGCAGCAGTGGTGGCTTGGCGGTTAAGGCTCTGGGTTACTGATTGGAAGGTCGGGGGTTCAAGCCCCAGCACTGCCAAGCTGCCACTGTTGGGCCCTTGAGCAAGGCCCTTAACCCTCTCTGCTCCAGGGGTGCCGTATCATGGCTGACCCTGCATTCTGACCCCAACTTCCTGACATGCTGGGGTATGCAAAGAAAAGAATTTCACTGTGCTGTAATGTGTATGTGACCAATAAAGACTCGTTACATGACAACAGCATACCTATTAATCTATGTTCTCTCTCTGTTCTTTCTTGTTGAGCTACTCCTGAGATACCAGTGATCCTGACTCCTTCTGCTATCCAGACATGGATGCCTGATCCATCCTGATCCTCTACTTCTGTTTGGAGTTCTCATTATCTGAAAATCACTTGCTGCTGCTGAGGATGCTTCTTCATGTCGTCTAAAGGAGTTTTTCCTCGCCACTGTTTCCTCTAGCTTGCTCAGTAGGGATACATTTATAAATTTAAATTTTATATCTGAAATTGATATATTTCTGTAAAGCGCTATACAAATAAAACTCAATTGTATTGATTTGAGGGTCCAGAAACCTTGGGTCAACAGATCAATCCACAATGCTTTTTAATGCACAGACCACCACCCACAATTCAAGGCTCGAGTCAAAAGGTATGACGGGGTACAAAGTGGCATCTTACTGACTGAGAATAACCATTAAGGATGCTAACTGAAGGTATTGAGATGTGGTGGAATTGCAATTCAATGAAGGTGATCCTAGATATGTGTGGAACGGACTATGAGCAATCACCGACCATGATGGTAAAGCTGCTCAGTGGCGAGAGCTTCAAAAGGCTAGTGAAGTACTACACTTGCTTCTCTGTTCCCAGCTCATTTGACTATCTCCAGTTCAACTACAGATGATGCCATCCATCTATGCCCATGACCATCAACAGCTCCAACTCCATCAAATTTGCTGATGAAACAGTGGTGATCTGTCTGATCATGAACAGTGATGAGCAGTCCTATCTGAAGTAGGGGATGACCCAGCTGATGCAGTAACCTTGCACTGAACATCAGTAAGACCAAGGAGATGGTCCTGGACTTCAGGAGACAGCAGGCAGGAAACTACAACCCTCTAAAGATCTATGGAACTCCAGTGGAGAGGATGCTCAGCTTCAAATGCATTAGTGTGCACATCACTGAAGACCTCTTCTGGTCAGTTCACATCCACAGCACAATCAGTAAAGCAAGGGAACGGCTTTACTACCTCAGACAACTCGGTTCAAGGTCTGTGCTCACATTCTAAGGATGTTCTATAACTGTGCAATTGGCAGTATCCTGAGAGGTAACATCACTACCTGGTATGGCAACTGCTCCATCCAAGACTGCAGAGGGTGGAACATTCAGCAGAACCTATTACTACAACAACACTTCCTTCAGTGCAGAGCCATGCTTTCACTTTTTCTGCTTTCTGTCCATTTCCTTTCTTTCTTGACTTATTCCCTTTCCTCCTTCTGTTTGCCCTAACACAAACACAGGACTGTTTATTCATATCAGTGAGATGAATAGATGGACTGAAGACAAAGCGTCACAGAGTGTATGAGTGTGTGTGTGTGAATGTGTGTGGGGGGATGGGGGGTGGGGGGTAATCCTGATGTGTATTAAGTGCTGATTATAATCTCTCAGTGAGCTTTAACAATCGCCTGTTTCACACCTACGGGCAGAGCACCAATGTGATAATGAGCCCTAGCACCCACCTTGGTTCCACATGCACACCCACCTCAGTTCCAAACACACACACACCCACACCCAGCTCGGTTCCCCACACACAACCACCTTGGCTCCACACACACACACACACACAACTAGGTTGCCCACAAACACCCAGTTTGGTTCCCCATCTACACACACCTGGGTCAGTTCTCTTCACACACCCGGTTCAGTTTCACAGAGACACCCCCAGGTCAGTTCCCCACACACACCCAGCTTGGTTCCCCACATGCACAAGTTTGGTTCTGCAGACACACCCAGCTCAGTTCTGCACACGCACCCAGCATGATTCCCCACACACAGCTTGGTTCTCTACACACACCCAGTTCGGTTCCCCACACACACCCTGTTCAGCTTGCCACACACCTACAGCTTGGTTACCACAAGCACCCAGCTTGATTCCCTGCACACTAAGGTTGGAAAACAACCTATAAAACACACACACACACACACACACACACACACATTTAACTTAATACACACTCTTAAGTAAATAAACCACAGTGTGTGTGTGTTACGGTAAAATGTTTTGTGAAGGAGTGATGTGAGGGAGCGTAGTTACCACCCTGACGTTTATTTTCCAATAAGAACATGTATACATTTCCTCTTATTCCACAGCAATTTGCCAACAATTACCATCAAAGATGACACGTAATAGTTAGTTATTGTTGTTGAGCATCTGCCTTGCACATCCCTGTAAATAAAAACAATAACGTATTAGAGCGGGTTCATTAATATAAACCTGTGATTTTCAGCTGCACTACTGTCAGAGCTGCTGTTATAGAGAATTAATCAGCACCTTCTGACCAATCACAATCCAGAATTAGGAAAAACAGCATCAGACACACATGCAAACACAGATGACAGACTTACAGATCTAGTGCACTTGTTTCCTCAGAATTCTGACACGTCTCATCATCACACCCCTTCTCTGTCAGATCCCGTTATCCGGCTGTGTCTCAAACCACCTAATTTCTACTGGAGTTAATTAAAACACACACACACACACACACTGTTAGGGTACAGTATGCATTCTGTTATACTAAATTAGGGACAAAGGCAATATAAAAGCTAAGGGGTCAGAGGGGGCGGGACATAAGTGGATGATTGACAGCTGACAAAGAAATGAGGTGAAACTGAGGTTTAGGTTCAGAAGAGGAGATGACACACTGCAACACACACGTACACACAGTGATTTGTGCCTCCTCATATTATACTCTGCTGAGACTCACTCACACTTCAGATCGCATAGTGTGTGTGTGTGTGTGTGTGAGTGTGAGTGTGTCTGTGTGCTGATGCAGCAGTAGTGTAATAGTGCTAACAGCAATTAAAATATCTAAAGGAGCCTTAAATAACTTGAATATTACAACATGCACTGTGGGCGTGTCCCAAATCATATGCCCTGTTCACTATACAGGCCACATAAACCCCATCATCGGTCCATTGTGGACATGCCCCCCTTACTGTCCAAATTAAACTCTCTCTGTGTGTGTGAGTGTGTGTGAGTGTGTGTGTGTGTGTGTGTGTGTGTGTGTGAGAGAGTATGCGTGTGTCTATGTGTGTGTGTGTGTGTGTGTGTGAGTGAGAGAGAGAGAGAGAGAGAGAGAGAGAGAGA
>JANDJT010000041.1:854542-867112 GCA_024331685.1 Stegophilus panzeri | reverse complement strand
TTTCAGTGAGGTTTTTGAGCATGGTGTGTGTTTTTCAGTGAGGTTCTTGAGCATGGTGTGTGTTTTTCAGTGAGGTTTTTGAGCATGGTGTGTGTTTTTCAGTGAGGTTCTTGAGCATGGTGTGTGTTTTTCAGTGAGGTTCTTGAGCATGGTGTGTGTTAGTGTGTGGTGGTGTGGGAGGATGGTGAGGTGAGAATCCCACAGTGACTCACACTGAAAGTTAAAGCCCTCAGACCCAAGATGGAAAAAAATTACCAACAGTGTGAGGTGAAAACGATACTCAAACACATTCAAGCCATTTTATTGAAATAAAACTGCAATAAAATACTACTACTACTACTACTACTAATAATAATAATCCTCTGAGGGAACTATATGGTTAATGTAGAACCGTATAACAGAGAGTTTCTCTTTTAGAAGAGGATTTAATTAGAACCTTTGAAGAACCCTGTGGATCAATGGATTCTACTACATACAGTGGCTTGCAAAAGTATTCAACTCCCCCCTTCCCCCCCTCCCCCCAGTATTGTTAGTGCAAACTCAGGTTCTCTTACAGTAAATTTTCAAACGTCAAAATTAATTGTTGGTCAGAAAGTATTTCAAAGAAATAGGTTCCATATTCCAGCAGATCCAGATGAAAGATATTGTGTTAATGATGACACAACTGACTTTTCATTTGCCTTCCCCTGTGAAATATTAAAACAGCTCCTATTTTCTGAACAAAAACCATCTCAGTTAAACTGTCATTGACGAGACGTTCAGTCTGAAGTAAAGGAGTGAAAATGAAGAATAATGAGCATTCTAAAGAAGTTAAAGATAAGGTCATGAAAATCATAACCTAGGAATACAGTGTAAAATTATACCTAAGAGCTTGGACATCCCTGTAAGCACTGTTGGATCCATAGTGAGGAAGTGGAAGCTGCATCACACCATCCAATCACTTCCTAGACAATCACTTCCTAGACAATCACTTCCTATGCAAGCATTACCTGGACAAGCATTACCTGGACAAGAACTACTTATACAAGCAGTACTGGGACAAGCATTATGTAGAGAAGTACTACCTAAACAAGAACTACTTAACAAGCACTACCTGAGCAAGCACTATACATAGACAAACACTATGTGAATGAAAACTACCTAGATATGCACTACTTACACAAACACTACCTGGGCAAGTACTGCCTGGAACAGCACTACCTAAACAAGCACTATCTGTAGAAGCACTATGCGGACAAGCACTACCTGGACATGGCCCTCCCTCAAAAGTCAGCACAAACACCAGACAGAGACTGGTGAGGGAATCCACAGTGAGAACAACAGTCACTCTGAAGGATACTGTATTTGGGCAAGACTTATCCCTACAGTGAAATATGGTTGTGGCAGCATCATGGCAACGCCCTTTTCATCCTCAGAACCTGGGCTTCTTCTCAAAATTGAAGAGAGAATCAATGAAGCAAAATAGAGGGGGATATTGTAAGAGAATCAGCTACAGTCTGCTAAAAAAAAAATGAAAGCTTGACATACACTTCACCTTCAGCAGGACAATGGTCCCAAACACAAGGCCAAAGCAACATAGGAGCAGTTACAAACAAAAAGGTGAATTTTCTAGTGGCCAAGTGAAAATCCAGAATTGAGAATCTGTGGCACTGTTTGAAAACTCCAGTCAACAAACAACATCCAACCAACCTGAATAATGAATGAAAATCCCAAGCAGTTGGAGGGCCGGTAGGATCTTCACCAATCCCAACACACTTCTAACAGCTGGTTCTACCAAATATCAGTCTGTAAGGGGGTGAATACTTTAATTTATTCAGTTTAATTTATTTTTTAAAGAATTGCTGACAAATAATGAATCTTCATGTTGAAAATGTACTTTAAGAGCAGATTGGTTTGCAATAAAAAGTACTGACTGGAATAATCTATGTAAGTGTCGTTTGTTGACAATCTGATGACTTTTAAGGGGGTTGAATACTTTTAGATGTCCATATAGGGTTTCTAAATAATTTCTAAAATGACATAGAACCAATAAGTATTCTCTTTATTTCCCATTATTTCACACCCTATCTAGTGCAGTTATATATAGAGATTTTTTGGTTCAGGAAGGAATCTTATTAACAGAGGGTTTCACTTTCAGAAAGCGCTCTAAAGAAAACCAATGTAGGAAGCTAAGAACCATTAAATGTTCAAAGAACCCTTGAAGAACCCTTTTCTGCTGAGCATACACAGTGTAGAAGCCCTCATTTCCCTATATAGTACTCATCATTAACTGTATACGTAATGTAAGGGCTGGACCCAAATGGCTCAGTAGTGAATATATAATGCACTATGCAGGGTGTAGTAGTGTAGTAGGGTGTAGTGCATCCGCATTTTTATTATTTAAAAAAAAAAAAATTTTGGAAAAGTTTAGAAAAAGTTGTGAATTTTTTACTTTACAGTTCGGTTAATACCCACTTATACACTCCAGACGTGTGTGTGTGTGTGTGTGTGTGTGTGTGTGTGTGTGTGTGGGTAAAGGAGAATCTGGGATTTCTGCACACACCAGATTTGTGCGGGAGAGAAAAGGGAACATTAGCACCAGATCCGAGTCCAAACCGGGCCGGCTGTTTCCCCCTTCTGTGTGTGTGTGTGTGTGTGTGTGTGTGTGTGTGTGTGTGTGTGAGTCACTGGACCTCCATAACGTCTAACCTGTGAGCACAGAAGGACATGAAAACATTTGACAGACGATCCAACTAAACAGGAGTGCCCTGCCATGTGTGTGGGTGTGTGTGTGTGTGTGTGTGTGTGTGTGTTATTGCTTAATAGTAAAAGTTAATCTGTATTATATTAAGCCCGGGCTAAACACGTAAAATTTATCCAGAATCAGACGAGTTTAACTAAACCTAGTCTAAACGTATAAATATATAGGCACTGTAAGTTATTGTTTATACTTATATACATTTATTTACATTTTAAAAAATATTTTTAAAAGTTATATGTTGTAATGCTATTTATTTATTTATTATTCATTTTATACATTATATTTTATTCATTATATATTTATTAAAAAGTACTCATTGTAAATTACAATAAAACTTTTTTTAAGCTGTGGCTCTGTCCTGACCACGCCCCCCCGATCCATGTATTTTTACTTAAACACTTCTAAAAGTAATTTTTCGACTGAGTTTTCTCATTCCCTGAGGTTTATTAATTTCCTTCATTCTTTAGTTTTCCTAGTTTCATACTTTATTTATTTCTTAAAAATTATTTTCTTTTTACACTCTCTTCCTTATTCCCTGTTTTTTTTTTTCAGCTAGATGAATATTTTCCTTGTTTGTAATGTCAGAGAAGCGATGAAGTTATTGAGTTTCTAGCACAGCTACATCCTACAGACATGCCATGATCAAGTGTGGCCACGCCCCCTACAACATGTGCTTATATTAAAGATCAAAACAATCAGTAGGTATTAAAACTAATCCCATCCAAATAATAAGTACGTTCCAGCTTCTTAGTTTGTTGTTAAAAATGTAATATAAATAAATAAATACATTCTTTTTCTACATATTTTTCTGTTAATGGTTTAAAGATGAAAGATTTATCAACCTTTCAGTAAATGTGTGTGTAAATGTGTGTGTAAGCCAAACTGAAGTAATATTTTCAGCCAGATTTACAAAAGTTTCAGAATTGTTGGTTCTCTCTGCACTCTTGCGTGCGATGATGAAGAAAGTGCAAAGCACGTTCCTGAAACAGCTCATTTGCATGTAACGCCCACAAAACTCCATATAAGGTAAAGTGCACAGACAGCTGGGAACATGAAATGACTGATAACGGTGAAGTCTGAAAAACGGAAGTGGAGGTTATTTTGACTCATTTTTATACCAATAAAAATATATAATAATAATAATAATAATAATAATAATAATAATAATAATAATAATAATAATAAGCGAACACTAAATCCTACATCAGCATTCTTAATTTGTGTGTGTGTGTGTGTGTGTGTAGGCTCGATACTTTGTTTTTATAATCTTTAATTAATGCCATTCATGTGAAGCGACTGGTTTTCACTAGATGTTCTGGACGGAGCTCTCAGTCCCTCTGCGTGAGTGAATTAACAGGAGGATGTGTTTTTGGTAGAGCCTTCAAAGCTCTTCTATAAGGGGCTCTGGTTAAGGACGTCTGCTAAACGCTGTAAACATTATATACATAAACAGTTTAAACTCCACGGTATGTTCCGGATATAAAAGTGCAGTAATCCATGCAGATTAAACGATCTGGTCGAGGTTTACATGAGTTAGTCTTCTTATGAGTAAATCTACACACACACACTCAGGAGCACGAGTAGCTTATAAATGTTTTTCTGAATTTACAGGATTTTCATGAAAACCAAATTCCTTATGTAAATACACATACACACACACACACACACACACACACACACGGGCGTCTCTTTCGACATCTATGTTTTAAATGTACATATCAGTGCTGATAAATATAAACAATAGTAATGGAGACAGAGTCCATGTGGACACACAGTCTGTGTGTGTGTGTGTGTGTGTGTGTGTGTGTGTGGAGCAGCCTGCTGTCGGCGGGTCTGTTGGGCGTCTGTGGTGTGTATGTGTGTGTATGGCCCATCTGATGAAGATCTGGAGATCCAGAGTGGCCGAGTTTTCCGTCCCGGAGAAGACGAACACACACACAGACTGTTTAACGCCATTATTTCCCATTTACATATAAATACAGACACATACACCAGGTTGTCGGCTCAATATTGAGGCAATGGAGCAGCACGCAGGTCTGTGTGTGTGTGTGTGTATGTGTGTGTGTGTGTGTGTGTGTGTGTGTGTGTATTATAAAGCGGGATTCGATGTCCCGGAGCACAAATACATGAGTATAAATTTTAAATTTGTGTTCCATGATCATACCTGTTGTGCATCAGAAGAAGCTCTCTGGAGAACCACTGACCTCATCACCGTTCCTATGTTCCGTTTTTTGACTTGACTCTACTTCACGTATCTTAACAGAGGCGAGCGTGAGAGACGACGAGATCGGATAATCCCCGAGATCCACAATTTAATACATTTACATTTATTAAAGACACCACAATAAACATAATCTTATTTAATTGAGTGTGATGTGTACATAATACAAATATATGATATTCAAATATTTAAATACTTTTCTCCACAGATCCATAGACACGGTGTACTTACATGCTAAGACATTTACTGCTTTAATAATCATTAACATTCACATCATTCATGTCGGTATAAAATGATATGACAGTTAAAATGAAGGTTAAGCTTGGGGGTTTAGGGTGATGTTAAGGCTTGTAATGTTTCTAATGTCACTACTTAATTAACTTTCAGTTAGATATTGAGTAAAAATTTTAAATACATCCGTGGAGTTTCATGAGTTGTTGTTGAATGAGCAGATTTCTGATTGGTGCATAACCAATTGACTGAATAACAATTTTTTTTTTTTTTTTTTTTTTTTTTTAAACCTGTGGACCTGCTTTTAATAGTTTAACTCGCTTCTGTCTTTAAAAAAAATCAAATAGCATAACCAGGACAAAATAAGAAAATAAAATATATTAAGCCACAGATTTCTGTGATAAGATGCAAGGATGCAAAGCAAATCTCTACACTGAATAATTCCTAAATTATTACCCAGATAGCATCTGGATGTTGGCCACTTCAGGCAGTGATGCGGCACTGCTGCTGGACTTCTTTTGGCCTGGACAGAATGGATATGAGCCTGAAGTGGCCCACATGTAAAATAAGAAATATTGCCCAAATCACAAGTGGGCCTGTTTAGGCAGAGATGCGGTGCTCACGGCAACGTGTAATCTGGATGTGACCCAAAAGTGGTCCATGTGGTAAATAGTGAATATGGCACAAATATCACAAAACAAATGTGGGCCACCTTTGGCAAAAATGTGGCACAGTCGACAAAGGCTAATCTGGGTGTAAACCAAAAGTGGTCCACATGTGTTGCAGCAAATGTGGCCCAGTTATCTTAAGACATATCTGTACCAGTTTTGGCAAAGATATGGGACAGTAATCACTGGTGGATCTGGATGTGAACCTAATGTGGCCCACATTTGACATGGTAAATATGGCCCAAATATTGCTGAACAGTATTAGGCCACTTTAGGTAAAGATGCAGCACAACTGGTACTGGGTAATGTGGGTGTGAGCCTAAAATGGCCCACGCATAATGCAATTATCTTAAAACATATCTGGGCCAGTTTTGGCAAATATACGACACAGTCAGCATTGGCTAACGTGGGTGTGAGTCTAAAGTGGCCCACATATGACATGGCAAATATTCCCTAAATATTATAAAACAGACATGGGCCACGCCTGTCTTAGATGCAGCACTTTTGACATTGGCTAATTTACATTTATGCCTAAAAAAGGCCCACATTTGAAAAGGTAAATATGGCTTGTAGCTTGTAGCTTTCTGTTCACCGGTCATTCTGCCCTCACCTATAGTCAAGAGCTGACTGAAAGAATAAAGTTGTGAGTACAGGTGGAGGAATTGAGGTTGTGGAAGAATTGGTGAAGAAGGTGGAGGAATTTGGGGGCTGTGGATCAGGTGGTAGAGCGGGTTGTACACTAATCGTAGGGTTGGGGGTTCGATTCCTGGCCCACATGCCGAAGTATCCTTGGGCAAGACACTGAACCTCAAGTTGCTCCTGATGGCAAGCTAGCGCTGCTACCATTGGTGTGTGTGTGTGTGTGTGAATGGGTGAATGAGAACTTTGTAGAACTGCTAGTGCTTAAAGAAGCACTATATAAGTGCAGACCATTTACCACTTGAGGTTCCACC
This sequence comes from Stegophilus panzeri, assembly GCA_024331685.1. Lineage (NCBI taxonomy): Eukaryota > Metazoa > Chordata > Actinopteri > Siluriformes > Trichomycteridae > Stegophilus > Stegophilus panzeri. The sequence continues at coordinate 860,299 of JANDJT010000041.1, read as the reverse complement.
TCATGGTTCCTGTGTTTGCTCTCTGGCTGGACCCCCTGAGGCAGACCCGTGACCCACTGGAGAGCGTATATCTCACAGTCAGCTTGAGAACATCTGGGAATCCCTCAGGAGGAGCCAGGGATAGAGATGTCTGGACTGACTTTCTCAGCCTGCTGCCACTATAACACACCAGGAAAAGAGGAAGAAAATGAACCTATGGGACAAACTAAGGAACTCTTTAATGATCCTTTTTAAAGATCTTTTTTAAACTTCCATAACAGATTGGCGGTTCATGCGGCCTTTGTTCTTTCTTTCTTTATATAAACACACCAACAAAGGAAACAAAATTATTATAAACTTCATGTTCCATGCAAAGAAGCCGTTCTAAACAACATCTAATTTACATCCCAACTAATAAATCCTTTGATGTTCCCTCCAAAACCACACCCCCTTAACAAACTAACACAAGACACGGCGCTTTCTGACCTGCTGGGAAACACAAGGCCATGGAGACCAGAGTTTCTCCTCCCAGCAGATCATTTAAGATCATCAAGAAGCTTCACGAATCAGCACACACACTGTTCTGTTTGAACATTTACACTGATGTCACAAAATGACTTCTTCACTCACACACACACACACACACACACACACACACACCTCCAACATCCCTCACTTCCACAGCAGGGATCCAAAGGGGATGGAAAAGGATGTTGGGCACTCTTCTTTCTGGAGCAGTGTCTCATTCAGTCCTGGTGGAGGTGACGACCCCAAACCCGGGTCAGGTGTGTCTTCTAAACAATATTTTATTATCAGTCTCTCTCTCTCTCTCTCTCTCTCTCTCTGTGTGTGTGTGTGTGTTAAACCTTTAAACAACATTCTCCCTGTAGCATATGGCCCGGCAGTAGGAGGAGCCTGTGTGTGTGTGTGTGTGTGTGAATCGTTCCTGGTGAGATGGAGAAGTGTTAAAACTCTACATTCTCACTCATGTGACTCTGAGTGTGTATGTGTGTATGTGTGTGTGTGTGTGTGTGTGTGTGTGTGTGTGTGTGTTTGGGGGGGGCGCCTGATGCAGTTTCTGCGTTTCGGCCTGCAGACGTGATAAAAGCAGAGCTTGTACTGCAGTAATGGAACTCTCCCTCTCTCTCTTTTTCTCTCACACACACTCACACACACTCACACACACACACACACACACACACACACACACACACAAATACACGTACATGTTAAATATTAACATAATTGCTAATCATCAAAAATGACAGAAAATGTGAGGTGTTCACTCTTTGGTAAGGTACACAACTCAAGAGATACCACACACACACACACACACACACACACACACACACACACACTTGACCCAAAGCTCCCCTCTCGTCTACCGTTAAACTCTTAGCACCTGCCGTGGTGATGGTCGATGGAGGTGGCATTCAGAGTCAGAGACGGGGTGAGAAATGGGTTAGTCGCAGACCTCATGTACAGAGGGTGAGGTTGAGGTTATGCGTACATGCACGCACACACACACACACACACGCACGCACACACGCACACACACACACACTGAACTGGTGGTCTTAACATACACTGTGATAATCTGGTTTAAGGTAGGAAAGAGTATTCTGATGGTATTCTGCTCTGACTCACCTATGGCAGTAGTGTGTGTGTGTGTGTGTGTGAGATCCACATCATAAATCTCTCACTACAAATGTAATTTCTCCCAGTGATGCAGCTTGCTAAGGGATTAGCGTAGGTCTTCTCACACACACACACACACACACACACACACACACACACACACATATATATATATATATATACGTATATATCAAGACGTGATTGTAATTTTAGTCTGCTGGCTCCTCACTGCGTAGCTCCTCCCTCTGAGAGGAACGGAAAGGGGAGAACAGACGAGACTCTCACTCTAAAGCCAATTCAGTTTTAGATTAAAACATTATTACACGTGCAGCTACATCACACTTAAAATGTGTTCTTTGACACAATTCTCCTCATCACCTGAAGTATATCATCAGTTTAAAAAGGTAAAAATTTTAATGAATCAATAGAGAAAATCCTCAATTATAATGATTAATATTATTGTATTATGAATACTAATAGATTTTAGGATAGATAGTAAGGTAAAGTAAGGATAGATAACTGGTGTGTAAAAATAAGATTCAAATTGTTTAAGCAGATCTGTCCGTAACTTGTAAAGCAACACTTAAAAGAATGCTTCTCTACATCATCATCATCCAGATGTTAACAGCAGGTCTAGCCCAGATTCTGAACAACACTGGTCACTTATCGAGAGGTTACTGAATCAAATCTTTCGAGGAATGGAGATGGACGCAGATACGAGTACAGATCATTTACTATGTAAAGTGTGAACAAAACAACCATAAATGTGAACAAGAACCATAAACGTGAACTGTGGATATAAGGCACGAGACTACAACAAAAGTTTGACAGTGAGACGCTGATAGATTGGAATTTAGTAGTAGTGTTAAACAAGGCGTAACAAGACACAGGTGAGAGGGAATAGTGAGGATTGTGACTTGCTGGGGTTGATGGGTAGTGTAGTTCCACGCCCTTTGGTGCTACCCTGACACTCGTTAAGCGGTCCACTAAAGTGGGACCTGTGCTGCTTGGATTAACCCTGAAATCTCACAGTGCCACTTTTAGTAGGATGGAACTTTTAATGCCACTAATAACCAAATAACCTGGTTTTAATAACCTAATACTGACTGTCTCACCAATCTTGAGCTTGACCTGCACTTTTGGTAGGTGCCAAGATAAAAGGAAAATTCCCAATGTAAGACAACCAGTTCCCAGTATCATGGAGAAAGAAGGGTTGCTTGTGAACAAAAGGTTTATACCCATATTCATGATTAAGGTCCTCTTGCACTACATACTGTACTAGGAAGAGCCAGATGACCTCCTAGTGCCACCTCATGGAGTTGAAGATCAACTGGCTTCTCTCAGGTAAGCATGACCTCACCACTTCGCAGACCTCATTCCTTAAATCACCAGCAACTTCCCTTCGATCATATTGGCATAGATCTCACTGGTCTCATGTTTAGATGGAGGGCATAAGTACATCCCCGTCATCATGGACTATGCCACCTGATTTCAGGAAATGCTCATCCAGTGGAAGGCCATAACTAATACCAACCCTACGCTAGTCCTGCTACTAGGTTTGGCATCCAATCATGGATCAAAGCTCCCCCTTCTCCACCAAAGTGTACATAGCCTAAAAATGTTCCCAGGGTCATCATAAGGGTGAACATGTGCGTCATATTTATCTTATAATACAAGAGCAACCATCAGCCAGGGAGAGAATAAAACTGGGTCCAGCTCATCCAGTCTGCAAATAAGAGGAGCATTACAACTTAAACTTGGACCTCACCAGGAAATATAGTCAGGTGCTCCAGCACTAGAATATTGGCAGAACCAGACTTTAAAACAGCAAGCGGGCTCTGGCAATACATAATCCTTCCATTCGGATTTCACAATGCCCCAGAATTCTTCCAGCAACTGATGGAGACCCTACCTGACCCTACCACTGCTTCCTACTATGTACTTAGATCAATGTCATCTAGACATCTATGTAAGATACAGGAGCATCTTGTTTACCTCTGGGAGGTACTAGAGACAAAAAACATGGTATTTACTGCCACTCAAAAGAATATATAATAATAATAATACCTGATATTAGCGAAAGCAAAGTAACTAGGTTAGAGGATTAGTCACGACTTCCTAATTCCTCAAGATCAGAAGGTAGAAGTCATCAAGACTAACCCTGACTTCTCTCCACGTACCACCAAAACCAGGTCTCGATTCTGATGGCATGATGTTACAGTAGGTTTGTCCCTAACTATTGCACTTCCTTCTTACAGATCTAATAAAAAACACAAGAAGATCAGCTAGAGCCTGGACTTTGGCTCCACAACCTGTCTGTCTTCATCTTCACCATCTGCAGTGTTTCATATTCTCATGCTTTTGTACACACTGTCTTCTTTTACACTTAATGCCCAAAACCCTGAAATGGTGATATGTGCAGCATTTGTTCAATCAGGTGTGCGTGTGCGTGTGTCAATCACAATGTGGAATATTTCAGCTCAGATCAGCAGTCATTCCCTTCTGTCTGAGGATCGAAGGATCTGGGTTTTACATGAATGTTCATTCATATGAGATGCACATGCATGGGTTTATTGAGAGAGAGAGAGAGAGAGAGAGAGAGTGTGTGGTTTAATATTCTTCTATTCCACCACAATGCACATCTATAACTCTGTGTATCTGTTCTCTGTAGATGGAAGATGGCTTTGTTTTGTCCATGTTTACCGAACTCGTCTTTTCTGATGAACAGAATTAAAAGAAACTCCCTCTCGCAGAAGAAATGTGTCCAGCATTTCCTGACAAAAATGAATAATGCTGAAACTTCTCACTACCTGCTAGGGGAATATACTGTACACCTGATTATTACACCACGGTGCTGTCGAGTTCTGGATGGTGATTGGTCAGAAGGTGTTGATTCATTCTCTATAACAGCGGCTCTGACAGTAGTGCAGCTGCACATCGCAGGTGTATATTAATGTTATCGTTTCTATAGTAACCGCGGATTCACACACAGGGACGTGTACAGCGGACGCTCCAAATAAATGGAATTTAAAAACGTGTGTAATCATTGAAAGCTGTAACTGAAACGGTGGAGTTTACGCTTTTGTTTTTCTTTCTTAACTTAAAGAGCGAGAAAACAGAAATAGATAGATAACAATTAAAAAATTGGATAGAAATAGATAAACGTATGGCGTGTCATTATTTAATAAACGTAATATTGTAGTCCTTGGTCTACTGCTGTGGTGTGAGAGGAGTAAAACATGTGGGGATGTATTTTAATATAACAGCAACACACACAGTGGGGTATTGATCATTTTTGTGCACTTCACTAGTGACTGTAACATGATGTATTTCTGAAAGTGTTTCACGAATAAACAGACGGCAGAATCCAGTGGCTATAACATTAATATCTAGCTTTTGTTTCTTTCAAGCTTCATAGCACTATAATTGTTTATAATCACAGGCACGTCTTTATCATTATGGTTGTATAATTCTCTGAGATTGTGTGTAAGTATTAACCGAGTGCAGGTATTTACACCCCGCTGTGTATTTGATCTCAGGGCCGATCTCTGTGAAGGCTGCGGATTTACGACTGTGAGGTTTCGTGGTCATGAAAACACACCATGTGTCTGCTTTAGAGTGTGTCAGGAGAGGTCAGTGCCATGTGTATTCTTAATGTGCGAATAAATCGCTGGGAGAATAAGTGAGAGCGCCGGGCTGTAACTCCACAATCTCCTTCTTTCATCTGCATAGTGAGACTTATTATTGAGAAATATGTAGAATTCATCTGTAGTTTAGCCCAGAAACTGAAATCCAACGGAATATCCTGCTTACTGTCCAATGCTTACACCATATTATATATTATATATATATATATATATATACACACACACACTCATGGAACACTTTATTAGGAACTTTATTGTCTAATCAGCCAATCATGTGGCAGTAGCACAATGCATAAAATCATGCAGATACGGGCCAACAGATTCGGGTAAGGGTCACATCAACTATCAGAATGGGGAAAATGTGATCTTGACCATGGCATGACTGTTAGCATGTGATGTTCTGGTTTGAGTATTTCTATAATTCAATTCAATTCAATTCAATTTTATTTGTATAGCGCTTTTTACAATAGACATTGTCTCAAAGCAGCTTTAC
>JANDJT010000041.1:835529-846295 GCA_024331685.1 Stegophilus panzeri | reverse complement strand
GTAGTAGTAGTAGTAGTAGTAGTAGTAGTAGTAGTAGTAGTAGTAGTAGTAGTAGTAGTAGTAGTAGTAGTGGTAGTGGTAGTAGTAGTAGTAGTAGTAGTAGTAGTAGTAGTAGTAGTGGTAGTAGTAGTAGTAGTAGTGGTAGTGGTAGTAGTAGTAGTAGTAGTAGTATGCCAGTGTTAATGTGGTCATGCATAATATGTTATAAATTACTAACATGACGTATGCACGTGCACACGCTCCTGCTCACGTGCTTCAGTGGTGAGGAGATCATTCTCTCTCTCTCTCTCTCTCTCTCTCTCTAATGATCTTACACTCCAAAAAATATGACAAGGCACCTGGGACCCATATGTGTCAGGTGAAAACCCCTCTGTGCGCGCTCCCGTGTGTGTGTGTGTGAAAGAGAGAGAGAGAGAGAGAGAGACAGAAGAGAAAATTAAGAATCTGCATGTATGTTCAGTTTATTTAAGCCATCCTTATGTTCAAAGTTTTTTTTTTCGTTCACCTACTTCACGAGGGAACATCCGGGGAATTTTCCTTCTCCTCCTCCTCCTCCTCATCATCATCTCCATCATCAAAACCCTAATATAATGAGCACAGGGTATTCAGTATTGGCTTTTGTCACCTATCTAGTGCACTTTGTCTCCACTGTAGTGCCATTAGGGCTCCAGACTTCTTATATTAGTGCACTAGATAGGGTATGAAATAATCATAGGGTATGAGATAATGAGACAAACCCCATGTAGTGCACTTGATCTGCAGCATCGAGTCATTTCGTGTTCAGCTCCCTTCTCTTTATATCTAATGGCATCCATCTTGTTTAGTGCACTAATATAAATAATAGGAAGCTAAATCTGATCCCACTAGATAGGTGACATAAATATTTATTTAATGTATATTTAATACACTATCTAGGGCACTTTGTATAACAGAGCAATCCTGAAATAGCTTTGTATTGGATGTAATAGCGCACTACAGAGGGTGCAAGTGCCATTTATTTCATACCCATAAAAATCTCCTGCTCTGATATGAAGGCTGGAGCTAAATGGAGATAAAGTGCACTAACTAGACTGGGTGACATTATATTCACCCTATATAGTGCACTTTATCTGCATTGTGGTGCCATTTCGGATTCAGCACTCGCATGCTTTTCTTAAAATTCATTTATTTAATTTCATCCCCTCAGTATTGCACTTCGGTTATTACTGAACAGGGCCCAGAGTCTTACACTTTAACACCTACCCTCATCATCATCATCATCATCCTCATTATCATCCTCAACATCCTCAACCTCATCATCCTGATCATCATCACAATCTTCTTCTTCATCATCATCATCATCATCCTCAACCTCATCATCCTCATCATCTTCTTCTTCTTCTTCTTCTTCTTCATCATCATCATCATCTTCTCCATACAGATACATACGGGGAATTTTCTCCATCATCCATAAAATATTAATAATAATAATAATAATAATAATAATAATAATAATAATAATAATAATATTGTTATTAACGCCTGATTATCGAGCGCGCCCCCGAGTCTCACCTCTCAGCGTCCTCTCCTGGCATCTGTTCACCTCATAAATGAACTATTAATAAATTCATTATGTCATCATCACACTGAAGTAAAAAGCGCCGCTGTGGGAATAAGAAGAATATGCAAAACCACCCGAAAGACATTTATTATTATTATTATTATTATTATTATTATTATCTCATGTAAATTATATACCACATAAATTAATAAATAAGAATGTTTGATAAATATGTCTGCAAAGTAAAAGTCTGTAATTAATTCCACAGCATCATCTGATAAACTCCTTATGTACGTTCAAAAAGCATTAAAACTATTTTTAAGTAAAAAAAAATAAAATAAAAACAACAACAACAAAAAAAAACTAATATTAACAATAAAATACGGTGAAGGACATTTTACATTTACATTCATTTAGCAGACGCTTTTATCCAAAGCGATTTACACATGACATTTTAATGCGATATTAGCTTAATTTTAGGGTTTAAACAAAAGAGCTGTCTCATTTCAGATCACATAAACATAAACATAAACAAACAGCTGAACCGATATTCCTGAGGATTGTCTTGTCATAAACACACAGCGGTGATAATTGTGCTTTCTTTCCCCAATCACAGCTGATCCCCGCAGGACACCGGAAATCCCTCACACCTCCTTTCATTCAGTATTTTATTTTATTTATTCACTTACTTTTATTTTTAATATTTTTAACAGCGTCTCAGGTCATATACACATTATTTTAATAATCAGAGCAGCGCCTTTATTTTATTTACGGGTAATGATGTTTTAAATGATAAATATTCACATTTAAACGTGTGTCCGGTTGATTATTATATTCATTATATTTTGTGTGGGTTTTTGGACGCGGTGTAAACGAAAGTGTCGGAAAGGGAAACACCTGAAGGATCTCTCTCTCTCTCTCTCTGCGTGTGGCAAGCCGTGTGTGTGTGTGTGTGTGTGTGTAAGTAAGTAAACATAAACAGGTGTAGGAGGCGGGACCTTAACGAAGCACCGTGCACAAGTGCTGAAGAAGGACCCGAAGCTTTCTTAAAGCCGCCGGACACATTTAGTCTCTGCGGGTGCATGTGTGTGAGGAGTTTAAGGCAATCAAACAAAAATACCCCCCCCCCCCAAAATAAATAAATAAATAAATAAATAAATAAACTAAATAAAAAAAAATAATACAAAAAACAAAAACAAAAAAACCCTGTCTGAAGCAGTGCACCGAGAGAAGCTCGCGCGCAGATTACCAGGTTGTGTGTTTTACTGTTCTCTCTTTTTATTAGTGTGTGTGTGTGTGTGTGTGTGTGTGATTAATTGGTTGTGTACGTGCTCCATTTGTGTGGGTCAGAGAATCATCCTGATTAAAATTAAACCAAAACAAGAAAGTAGAGATCTCTCTTTGTAATGAGTGTAATGTGTAGGTGAATGTGTGCCTCTCTCTCACCTGCTTAAAAAAAAAAAGAAGCTCCTCTGTAGGTATTTTATTAACGTATTATTTTACAGCTCGCGCGCCTAAACTGTTTATTGCTCGTGGTAATTAAATAATAATAATAATAATAATAATAATAATAATAATAATAATAAAAAAAACTTAATGCACGTTTAGTTTAGTCACGCGTGTGTTTAAAATTTTACAATGAAATTAAATTCTGGACTGATTTAACGAGGCTGCTCTCGGACCTCAGAGTCAGAAAAAGGCAGCACAAGGTGAAGCCCCGCCTCTTACTGTGTGTGGTGGTGGTGGTGGTATATAAATCCCCTGCACCCTCAGAAGATCAGAGACGAGACTCAGAGACAAACCGGGGGAGCTTCATAAAGTAGAAAAGCACATTTATTTTGAAGGCGCGCGCTCCCGTTTTGTGGCTTTTTTTTAATTTATTTATTTTGCATCATTTATTTAATCTGTTTCGTGTTTTAATCGAGTATGCAGTTGGAGAGTCTGCTGCCCAGCTTACCCAAGACTTTCTACACGCTCTCATCTTCATCATCCTCATCATCATCATCCGACAGCACGAGCCCAGGATCCACGCACACGCACGCAAGCACGCACACGAGCAGCGCGCACAGCTTCGGAGAAGCGGAGCGGGCCGAGCACGAGCTTGAACCGGGTAAGAAGTACCGGTCCGCCATGATGATGAGCAGCAGCAGTAGCACGAGCGGCAGCACCGGAACCACCACCGCCACCGGAGGAGAGCGTGAGGGAGACGAGTTCTCCACCGGAAGTAAGAGCAGGAAGAGTTCTCCGGTGATTGGCGGAGGAGGAGCAGAGGAGGATGAAGAACTCGTGACCCGGCGTTACGGTATCGAAGAGCTCGGTACCGACCGCTATTTCATCTCGCCGAGCTCGGACGCGAGCGCGTGCTCGCTGTTTCCGTACGGCGCGCAGGGCGGTTCGGTGTACGGCGGCGCGGGCGCGCGCTACTCATCACCTTACTCCTCCGCCGCCTCGGTGCTGGCGCCTCCGCCTCCTCCTCCACCTCCACCGCCTCCACCGGGCGCCGTGTGCAGCTCCCGTGCTCAGCTTGCGCCTCCACCCGCCGCCGCTTATCAGTTCGGACAGGGGCCCGCGTGCCTGTACCCGTCATACCACCCCGGGCTCGCGGTGGGCAGGGCACAGGTGTACCTGTGTAACCGCGCGCTCTGGCTGAAGTTCCACCGCCATCAGACCGAGATGATCATCACCAAACAGGGCAGGTACGGATCTCTCTCTCTCACTCACACACTCACACACACACCTCTGTTCATCTGCAGTCAGTTCATGTATGTGCTTTCTAGCATACAGTCTATTATCATAACATTGAAAGTGACCCGCGATTATAATTTGCCAAAAAGATGATTATTAACTTTTAAATATTAAAGCGCAGATCTCAACAGTAGGCTGCTAAATATTGACGGCGGATAAACCAATAGCCCACTGATCTAATTAATTCACTGCATTTAATTCATTAAATCGGGAAACTTTCTATTTAAAAACCACAAAGAAACACGAACAGGTCGCGCGTGGTTTTATCCGGTTTTAGAAAAACTATAAAGTGTTTTGATTTTTGAATTTAATAATAACACCCCGATAGTTTTCTCTAAACGAAACAGAAAATGTATCTTTCTCTCTCTCTCTCTCTCTCTCTCTCTCTCTCTCTCACACACACACACACACACACACACACACACACACACACACACCATGAAAACAAACGTGTGAGAAATTGCGTAACGCGCATGCGCAGAACGGCGTTCATTTTACGTTCATTTTACGTTCATTTTACCTGAACAAGAGTCTAAATTAAATAAACATGCTGTATATGTGTGTGTGTGTGTGTGTGTGTGTGTGTGTACGGAAAAATAGTCGTTCGTATTCTATTGATTTTTGGGAGAAATTAAAGTATAACTTTGCACCAGGTTAAACAGCGATAATGAAGTTTATTTTGTTTCCTGATTTGTCGTTTTCCGTTTCTAATAAACACTTAATATCTCGAGATTATTACACTGCACGCGCTCACGATTTAATTTAAATTACCATAGCGAGCCGAGTAATGAATGTGATTGAATAGTGAAGTAAAGTAAATGTTGTTATTATGGTGATAACTGCAGTGTCCTGATGCAGAGCTGCGTGTGTTAATTCGCGGATATTTACACTGAACATCAGTAATATTTCACTTCATATTAATTTGATTATGAATTATTTGTGCAGGAAAAACATCAGTGTTTCTTCTCCACAATTAGCACATGTTCAAACTCAGCTCTTCTTTCATCTGTATTTTCTAAATAAGCATTAATTCCGATTTAAGTGCCCTTGAAATGCACCAATAATTATCGTTAACTAATGAACGTATTTGGGTAATTGATGCTTTGTGGTGTTTTGGTTTAACTAAATATCAGAAGATTCGTGAAATTTCCCGGGTTTATATAATGAGCTGAAATTGTGAAATATTTTTATCTTCTCTTTATCCAGGAGCGAAACATTACTACAACAACAACAACAACATAATAATAATAATAATAATAATAATAATAATAATAATAATAATAATAATAATAATAATAATAGTTCTGAGTTTATTTCAGTGTGAACACGTGTTTAATATTTTTAATGTAAGTGCAGTTTTTATAATCTGTAGTTATTCCTGTAGTAGTGAATCTTAATTATGTTTTTTTTTAAACTAAATAAATATAAATCAGTTATTTATTTGTAGATTTATTTTTGAGCTCTATACAGATTTAAAATGTATAAATTTGTTTTTATTTCACAATTTTGATATTAATTCTAAACTAATGCTTACTTTCTTTGTTTATTTTAAGCCCGTGTTTGTGCGCGTGTTTATTTCCTTGAATTTCTGCGATTATTTATTTATATAACTCTCCATTTGTTTATTTAGATTGTAACAATCATTGTAGTGTGTGGGTTTTTTTTTTTTTTTTTAAACCCGTTTCCGTTCCTAAGAGTTTGAGGAACATGTTTATACTCCCGGTGTGGTCTCGCGCACGGTGCTGTCTCCAAGCCCAGAACTTTCCGCACTAACGGTGTGGATAATTTTTTTGGTGCAGCCGCTTTTCAATCCCGTTTAAAAAAAAAATAAAAATCCGGTGTTGTGTCTCGCGCAGGCGCATGTTCCCGTTCCTGAGCTTCAACATCGCGGGGCTGAACGTGAGCGCGCACTACAATGTGTTCGTGGAGGTCGTGCTCGCGGACCCGAACCACTGGCGCTTCCAGGGCGGGAAATGGGTCACGTGCGGCAAAGCGGACAACAACATGCAAGGTGAGGAGGAAGAGGAACGGAGCAGCGCGCGAGCTCGAGCTCGGTGTTATATCCGCTCTTACTCAGCTGCGCGCGCCACACACTGTAATATGATGTATATAGGATTATAACTGCTGAAATATGGCTGTTTGTGAAATTAGACTGTAATTGTAAATTGGTTATGTGGAGCTTAAAATAGTTTTTATTTATTTATTTATTTTATTTTATTATTATTATTATTTATTTATTTTTTTACAAAAATGACGTAAACAAATACAATAACGAAATTTCTTTATAGATTCAAGAACGCGCTCACTGATGCTGAAGTAGAAAGTAAAGGATCAATAACAACAAATAATAACGTCAGTGTTTTAAATTGTGCAGGACGTCAATATTAATCCTAGCAATAATACTACAGCGCGTGACACTAATGTCAATTTTACAATTTCATACAAATTTTTAATGCACGCATTTCCAGAAATCAACAGTGACCAAGTAAATATATAAAGGTTTATCCGAGTTTAGAAACGCATCAGTCTTGCACGCTCTGTACAACAGCTACAGTGGAGTGTTTTATAAATAATTTCACACACAGTGAGTGAAAAACACAATTTTACAGCTCGCAGGAATGTGAGGTGACCAACGCACTTTTACTGCAGAGGAAAAAGGAACTAGAACTACAGAGAGCTTTAAAGCGTTAACACTTCTATAACAGGGTCCTTTAGGTTAATGATGAAGGTCTGTAAAATGTCACTCTCGCGGCCTTTTCACCAAAACGCGACAACATTCCTGTGAGGAAAAGTGTGTGACGTGTAATGAATCCCCCTGAATTTTACGCCAACATGGTGCTTTTATAGCTTTTTTTTTTTTTTTTTTTTTTTTTTCTTTTTTTTTTTTTTTCTGATGGTTCAGTAGCAGAAGTCCATTTAGAAGAAAAAGATGCAGGAAATTTAAGTAGAAATATTCTATACAGTATATAATTATTAGTAAAATATTATATAAAAGTCAAATTTAAATGTATTTTCAGGTAAACAGAATTATTAAATACATCCCTAGTACCTGTACCATTCATTGTCGTTGGAGTGGTACCATCAAGAGTACACTTCTTACCTATTTTTATAAAATATTAAAATTGTAACAATAAAAATACAAAACAAAAAAATTACTAACAACGTTAATGTTCACAAACTTAAATGCAGCATGCCTTTATATTTATTATTTAGTGCAAAAGTTTTACTCAACATAAGCGTTAAAGTACCAAGGCAAGTAATTAAGGTTGAACGGCTTCATCTATGAAATGTATGAGAATGCATTTTCTAAAAGATAATTAAGATCTAATTAGTGTATCTTGAGTCACTATTTCTACATTTTTACAAAAAATAATGAAGAACGCTCCCCCCACAATAAAATATAACTGGAGAGAATAAAACGATTCATATTGGACAAAATGCTGACTTTTCATTTTTAGGTTTCCAAATAACACACGATTTGTTTTCATTTTATTTTGTTCACGTTAATAAAACATGAATTCTGTAGGAGTTTTGAAAGTGAGAAGTTCGTGCAGACCGTGTGTGTGTTTCGAAATGATTAGATTTCCTGTTGCTTCATGCATCTGACTTTTTTATTTTCTAAATATAAATAAATTTGACCACTTCAGAACAAAAACAATATTGTTTTGTTCAGTGAATATTTTATTATTTCTACTATTTGGAAACCAATCAATGAGATTTTTTTTTTTTTTTTTTTTTTTTCCCCCCCCCACTTTCCTCATCAGGATCTTACAGGGAGTGATGCCCATGAGGAAAAACATGAGGACCATGAGGTTCTGTATAATTTGGATAATATTTGTATGATTTGTGTTTTATTTCAGGAAATAAGATGTACGTGCACCCGGAATCGCCGAATACAGGCGCACACTGGATGAGACAAGAGATTTCATTCAGCAAGCTGAAACTAACCAACAACAAGGGCGCAAACAACAACAATACCCAGGTACACACACACACACGCGCGCGTGCACACACTCATTTACTGAAGAACTTGTGTGGACCGAGTGTTTTCGTAAGCACAGGAATGTCTGGATAAACTGTGAGGTCCTCATTTGTACGTGTGTTTATTTTATGATATTTTATGTCGCACATGCCCACAAACACACATCCTGGTATTGGTGAACTTGTGGGAACCGGGTGTCCTTATGTCCTCATGCCTACATGCATTTATTTTACAGTTGTATTCAATCTAAAACACACGAATACACACATCCTGGTATTCGTTAACTTGTAGGGAGTGTCCTTTTAAGGACAGTGATGTGGCAGAATAAACCGTAAGGCCGTCGTGTCTATGCATGTGACCTGTTAAATAAACACGTGTGTGTGTGTGTGTGTGTGTGTGTGTGTGTGTGTGTGTGTGTGTGTATATATACACACACACACACACACACACACACACACACACACACACCTCTGAGTACTAGTGAACTTTGGGGGAATGGAGTGTCCTCATGAGCACGTTAAAACACAATTACACAACAACACACACACACAATTTTTCTGTTAGTGAATTTGCAGTAACGGTGTCCTTGTAAACGCAATAAAAACACAATATTAACACATCTTAGTAGGCTATTTGTGATTTACATTGTGTCCTAAACATCACAATAAAAACACTGGACCGAGTCAGTCGTATGTGCTGGTTTGAGAGTCATTCAAACTGTTCCTTAGTCGCATGGTTTTTGACTTTACACAAACACTACTGATTGTGTGCAAAGGTTGCAGGATGGTTCTGTGCAGTAACACACACACACACACACACGCGCACTCATGTGCTGAAGTGTCAAACCACTATGCAACGTCCAACAAAATGGTGATGAAGCAACTTTAACACACATGATCCCATCTTTATGCAGTAGATATTGTCTATTTTTAAGGCAGATACACTTGAGTTCTAGAACCCTTCTTCTTTATCTTGAATGTTCTAGAACTGTTCTTTCATCTCTAACATTCTCTTCATTAATGTTTTACAATGTTGCAGTTTGAACCTGTTGGGGTTTTTTAATTTTTTCTATTCCCGCCCCCCCCCCCCCCCCCCCATCACTCTAATTCCTCCATTTGTACGCAGTCGCTAATGCAGTCGCACTACCGCACCACTTTGGCTAGCAAGTTAGCATGCTAGCCAATTAGTGCAGGTGTAAATTAGACTGTAACGGCAAGTTTAGCCAGATTTAGGCAATAGGAATGAAGAAAATGTGAGTTTAGAAGTGAGCTTCGCACCAGGGCTTGCACTGTTTATGGTGATTTTATGCCATGAATCTGCAAACTATGATTTTATTTATTTATTTATTTTTCAGAGGACTGCTGAGGTGTTGTCCTTAGTGCTCGCTAGTTTTGTGTGCACAAAATAAGTATTAACAACACATTCTATTGTTCTCCAAACACAAGAATCATAGATAATTTTAACAAGGGTGTGTGTGTGTGTGAGAGAGAGTGTCCCATTATAGACTGTTGTATAATCTTAAACACATGAGTGTTCAATGAAATAAAGTGTAACGTTTAAAGCCCTGTTCTCTGGCCCATGGAACTAAAGGTCATGTTTAGTGTCTCAGGGTCTTCGGTCAGGATTTAGAGGACTGTGAGAGATTATGTAGATCCATAACACATTGGCTAATTGCTAATTAGCCATGTAGCTAGCAGGCTGTTAGTGTAACTTAATGTTCTCTTTCTGCATGCCTGCTAACGAGAAGTTGAGTGGTTAGAAGTGTGGCAAACATGGCAGAAAAATGAACGTTTACTGGATGATGATGTGTGTGTGTGTGTGTGTGTGTGTGTGTGTGTTGGCTGAAGTAGAGACTCGCTGTCTTTACTGTTTTCTGACTATGCATGGTGGTTTGACACCTCTGTGTCCGCTACAGTTTGTGCAAAGACAGAGCAATTCTCTGCTCTCTGTTTGTGTGTGTGTGTGTGTGTGTGTGTGTGTGTGTGTGTGTGTGTGTGTGTGTGTTGTTTGTAATGTAACAAAAAAAAAAAAAAAACCCACCCCAAAATACTAAGCTAACTTCTAAACTCAAACTCTGTAATTGTGTTTTTCAGATGATTGTCCTGCAGTCTCTCCATAAATATCAGCCGAGGCTGCACATTGTGGAGGTGAGCGAAGACGGGGTGGAGGACATGGGTGGCGAGTCCAAAACTCAAACCTTCACTTTCCCCGAAAACCAGTTCATCGCAGTCACTGCTTACCAGAACACAGATGTAAGCAAGCCCCCCCCCCCCCACACACACACACACACACACACCGGTCTTATTTCCTTCTGCTTTCCTGATCTTGTGTGCCTGATTATTTCTCTCTTGTCCAGATCACACAGTTAAAGATCGACCACAACCCGTTCGCCAAAGGCTTCAGAGATAACTACGACTCGTAAGTCTCTCTCTCTCTCTCTCTCTCTCTCTCTCTCTCTCTCTCTCTCTCTCTCTCTCTCTCTCTCCCACACACACAGGG
>JANDJT010000041.1:798206-812433 GCA_024331685.1 Stegophilus panzeri | reverse complement strand
ACACACACACACACACACACACACACACACACACACACACACACACACACACACACACACACACTCACTCTCACACAGCACAAGCAAACAACTACAGCTCAGTGATGTTTTCAGCTTTATACGAATGTCACTGTAAGCAGAGTTCTCCGTGTGTGTGTGTTGCAGCTGTTGATGCGTTACTGGCAGCCTGTGACCAGCGCCCCCTGCCTGTGGTCAGTGCGCAATGCACCATGGGATATCTGGTTCCCACTCATCTGTTTCACTGTACACTTCCTGTGCTGGGCCGTGATCTGCAGCATCCTGCTCATATTCGACTACGCAGAGCTGCTGGGACTCAAGCAGGTACACACACACACACATATACACACACACACACACACACATACATACGACAGGCCATATACAGCATACACTTACATATACAACATTACACATTTTAAATGTGTGCTATATAGGACAAGCTCTATAGCGCTATAGGGTAAGAGCTAGTGGTAAAGTCCATAGTGGTTATTTCTTATATTTTATTCTATATATGTAAAAAAAAAAAAAATTTAAAAAATTGCATTATTTAGAGCATGGGCTAGTGGCCAAGACCAACATATGCCTACCCTGACCCTAACCCTAGTACTAATGACCCGAATGGGTCCCTACTCCCTCTGAAGTGCACGTCCTACTGAAGAAACTAGTGGCCAAGGCCAAAATAGGCCATTACCTGCTTTAAAGTTTACTCTATAGGACACAAGCTCAAATGGTCATTTCACAGGGGATAAAAGCATGACCACATCGCTCTCTCTCTCTCTCTCTCTCTCTCTCTCTCTCTCTCTGTTTCAGGTGTATTATGAGTGTTTAGGCCTGGGGGACCCGCTCTCCCTGAAGTCGTCCCGTGCCCAGCGTCTGTATGCCCACCTTCGCCACCCCGTGTGCATGGAGCTTCTGCTGGTGCTCTGGTTTTTGCCCACTCTGTCTGTGGACAGGTGTGTGTTAGCGGCGTACCTGACACTTTACCTGGCTCTGGCCCACTCTCTGGATGCAGAGGACTGCGTGTACCTGAGTGCTCAGCTCCACAGCAAGCTGCAACTCTTCTCCACATCTGCAGGGGGCGACACACACAGAAACAACAACAACGATGATGATGATGATGATGATGATGGGTGCAAACTAGATTAACATCATCTAAGTGAGTGCCACTACTGCACTTAACACACTCTCATTGACTTCCTCTATAATGATTCACAAGCCTTGTGATTGCCAAGAGGATTTAACCAAGAGCAAGAGGACAAGGGGAAGTCGATAAGGGTGTGTTAAACGCTGTATTGGAACACAGTACCTGGTTTTCTGCACACTCGTGTTTAATACGTTAATAATGGATGGAAAGCTAAATTCATGGAAGAATGGAGAGATAGAAAAACACAGATGTTTTTTAAAAATATTTTTATTAGATTTTTGGAATTTTTTTTAAATATAAAGTAGTATTTTGCACTATATTGATGTATATACCACAACCCCAGTGTTTCCCCTGTCCGGTTCCTTTATTCACCCAGGGTCTTGTTCTTCATATGCTTAACAAAATCCTAGGTGTCTTAAGCCAGATTTACTAATAATTCAGAACTTCAGACACACCTGAGTAATGGATTAGTTAAGCAGAGTTATCTGAGATAACTGCATGCTCTGGACATGTATCGAAACTTAAACCCTGATCAGCGAGTAAACAATGGGCTAATGCAAGCTGGATGTAAGATTTTTTTCTTTTGTAGACAATATAAAAGTGGAGTAAGATGTGCAGATTAGTTTAATGTGGCTGTGGGATGTTAAATGAGAGCCTGAAATCATAATGCTAGCAAGATTTAGCTACTTTATTCATGCTCAATTAGCTATTTCACTTTCTGAATTTAATACAATTGTGCGCATGTTTTTGGATTATTTTGCCTATAGTCCACGTAGGCATAGTTGACCCATAACAAAAGTTTAAAATCTATAATCGTCCTCGCAGTGGGAAAACACTTTAACTGAAAATACCTATCCAGACTTATGAACTCCACCTAAGTAGCTGCTTGTTCAGAACATGTGCGCTTTTTCTCTTTAGACGAAAACAAATGTCATGCCATAATCGAAGTTATATGTTACAGGCTAATGGAAATAGATTGCTTCTAAATCTTAATCTGGTTTACATTTACATTTATTCATTTAGCAGATGCTTTTATCCGAATGAGGAAAATACAAGCAAAGTGAAATATCATGTAGAGAACAATACAAGTAGTGCTACCATACAAGATATTTAAACGAGTGCTAGAGGAGCAGAGTGCACAGGGTAGAAGCGTAAGAGCCAGTGTACTGTAAGTGCAGATAGGGGTTAGTTAAATGTTTACGGAGGAGGTGGGTCTTTAGCCATTTTTCCAAGATAGTAACAGATTTTGCTGTGCGGATTGAGGTTGGACGTTCATTCTACCCCTGAGTGACAGTCAGCTTGAGGTTTATAGTGAATAAGCTGAGTTTACGTACTCTCGATGACAAGTCTGACAGTAGCGTCAAAGAACGAATAAATCTAGAATGATGTCAGCAATCCAATCTGGTTAACTCGGTAATCCAGCTAATTTGGTAATCCAGCTAGGTCAGTTATCCAGATAACTCTGTAATCTGGCTAACTCGGAATAAATAAAAAAAAAGAATTACAAGAACTCCTGTAATTCAGCTAACACAGTAATCAGACTACCCTGATAATCGGACTAATTCAGTAATAATTTGTCTAATCCACATATGAAGAGCGAGACCTTGTTCTGCCGATGTCAGTATATTTGCTGTTTTAACATGATTCATGATTCCTGATTCAGGTTAATTTGCATGTGTGTGTGTGTATTATAGGGTGTGTTCCCACAGTATTCATGAATATGAGTCTGTATTTGCTTATTTTTCACACCTGTCACTCCATGGCTGGATTTTTATGTACTTCTTGTTTTGCTTTCCTACCGATTAGTCAGCACTATTTCCCACACTATACTGTGCTTCCTCTGGGTAAAGGCATTCTGAGACTCTGAAGGCAGTTAAACAGGAAGAGATTGAGTTTATTCATGGCAGGTTTAAAATGTCAAGTTCATTCAGATTCAGGAGGCTCACGTGCAATCAGAATCTGATACCGGAAGAGATGTGTGGCTGAAGGGGCGAAGCCAATCATTGAGGCTGTAATTTTTTCCGATAACCAGCTTTTAAAATACCGATGTTACCTGTGTGTAAAACGCGAAGACGCTACAGTTTTACATCTGCACAATAAAATCTCAAGATTTTAGATCAACTGGAAAGTACAACAAAATAAATCTGATCTTTCTGAGCTAAACCAGGACAGGAAATAAAAGCTTAAAGTCAGGGGAAATGAGTAACCGGGTAAACACTCATGCTGATGATGAGTTTTTGTGAACAGAACAGTCCAGGACACATTGAAGCAGGGTATGAAAACAGAACAACGATAAACCTTCCTCTGGCAGCCTCCATTACAATCAAAACAGATATGGTGCTGTTTTCAGATACGATGCTTCATGTAATACATTTATGTTTGTAATTTAAAGTAACCTTTATTCAGTAATGATCGGTGTGGTTTAAATGCACAGAACACAAAGACTGAGGACCTTCACACATCTACAAAAAGAGAGCATCAGTATTTTTGCAGTTAAATTTTCAGTATGGAATTAGCACAACAAATGTGAACACTGATCAGTCATTACCGCATGGAAATGATTTCCCCTGATTTCCTTTGTGTCAGCATTGAATACAGCTTTTAACATGTTACAGCTTTTCACTGTGTGGGAATGGAGAATTCTTTTTGCATATTTTTTATTTTAGTTATGAATGTGTGGTCAGCCATTTAAATGATTGGTTTTACAGATATTTTGAAATAACTACTGGTTCTGTTGCGTTTTTGTGTAAAACGTCAGAACAAACTTTTTATTAAAAGTTTAAATAAATATTTGTGCTGAATTGGTATACCTGCTTTCACCTAAATGTTATTGCTTTACCATAATATACACAGAGGAACAGATACACAATCAGTATCCACTTTATTACATTTATATCTTACTCATGACTACATTCACTGGATAGTTTATGAAGTCCAGCTTCAGGCATGTGACCCCCACTGACCAGATATGATTTGGCTGATGATTTATTCTCAGTACAACTCTATCACCATCCACTTTATATCTGCACCTGATGGAGAGAGGCTACCAAGACATTATGTAGAGCAACAGATCGATAAAAGTCAGCTATCCACTAGGAAATGTGTCACTCTTGCATGGCTTTAGTGGACAATATGACATAATTGCAGAGAAAATGACTGTAGATGTCATGTTGAGGTTTCAAGGCCTTAGCAGACTTCATACGGAGATTGCGTCTGTGAGGGGCGTGTTAGGACCAAATCACCTTAACAAGCTTTACAAAGAGAAAACAGAAACAAGATGGAGGTGAAATCAGGCCTTGAGCAAGAATCATGAAGGTGTCAGTATCATTAAGGAGTTAAAATTTCATCTGATCTGTCATGAGACGCCCACATCAAGTATATGATTGTGAAGTCACGTCCAAGGATCTATTATCTAAGTGTTGCAAAGAGAGCCGGTCTCCCATGTAATGTTTTAATGCAAATATATTTGACTTTTATACGGCCAGTTCTTAAGTATGCGAGCTCAGTTTGGGGTGGACTGCCTAAAGGTCTCTCATGAGTTAGAGATGGTTCAAAAACGCTGTTGTCGGATAATACTGAAGGTATTCCGACTTCTTCTCTCCCATCGTTGAGTGAGAGGCCTGATGAGACCGCCATACGTACCCTCACTAACATATTGTACAGTTTCCTGCCCATGGCTCCAACAACCAATTATTCACTTGGTCGACATAGGAAATATGTTGTGTCCAGGAGTAAAACAAAAAGGCTTGTCTTTTATTCCTCGTACTCTTAAACTGTTTTAAGTGACATATATATTGTACTTAATGAATTGACTATGATGTGTTTTAATGCATTTCAGGTTGTGTTTGCTAATAGAAAAGGTAATTGGTCTTTTATTTTTTGTGCATTTAAACGGTTTTATAAATGACCTAGTTATGACACATGATTGTGTTTCATGTTTGACGCATTTCAGGTTGTGTTGCTAAAAGGAAAGTAACTGTTCTGTTGTTTTTCTTTTTATGCTGCAATATCCAGTCTTTTCAAACTTTAAATAAATAAAACTAAAACTAAAAAACCAAGGTGTCATCTACATTAATGGTCAAAAGTTTGTGGACACTCGACTGAAATGTTTCTCATGATCTTAAAAACCTTTTGATCTGAAGGTGTGTGATTAAATATTTGAAATCGGTGTCGTAGACAAAAATATAATCGTGCCGACGTATTTGTTTCTTTCATTAGAAAGCTAACATTTTATTTACAAAAATCTTTTGACTCGGAGCGAAATATTCCGAAAAGCAGGCGATACGTGTCCAGCGTAGGTGTGAACTCTTTTAATACTGTTTAAAAAACATCTCCGGGAAATTCCTCAATAAATCAGATAAGAAAATGCCAAGAATACATTTCTGCAAATTCTAGGCAAGAAGGGTGTCTACTTTGAAGATGCTAAAATATGAAATTATTTTTATCTATTTTTAATTTTTTATCACAACATAATTCCCATAGTTCCAGTTGCTTTATTCCAGAGTTTATTATTATTCTAAAATGTGTGTGGGTGGGGGGGATAATAATAAAGAATGATTGTCTCTAAACTTTTGACCGGTAGTGTATTTTGGAATGAACTGGTTTGTACACACGTCATTTATAACGACTGTTCATTCAGCCACCATGTGCATGATCTCTACATGACATTCTTTCATGGAACCCAGCGTAACATCATCTCAGCATGTAGTATACTGAGGCCTTCACACGCATAACTGTTGGGCAAACTCTGCAGATGAACATGCAATGCAACAAAGCTTGTGATTGAAGCATTCACACACAACCAGCAAAACAACCACTACCACTAAAAGTGTGTGAGCTTGAACGCTTGTGAAGGCTTCTCATGACTTTGTTTTTTTCTAAAAATATACTGAGGGTTTAGGTGTGTAATGAGACAGGTTCAGTGATACTGGGTCCACGGTTTTGCATTTCTAAAACCTATTTTGTGAAGAAATAACAGAGCTAGAGAGGGAGGAATACGGAGAGAAAGAGACAAAGAGAACGTAATGTAATGTAGACATTAAAATAATGTCTGATAAGGACATAAGGACAGATGGACAGACAGGTGAGTGTGACAGAATAAAGGCAGTAGCCTGCTGAATTAAAAGCCTTTGCTCAGGAGCAGTGGCGTGGTGCGGGCTGGTAAATCCGCTGATGGGTTTGAATGAGATTATGGGATTAAAATGAGCACACCGAGGTCTAATCACGCTCTCTACCACTACATACTCTGTCAGATCACACACATTTGTCTCCATCATCATCAGTGAATGGTAGGACAGAATTTGGATAAAGTGAGGAGTTTCTGCTTCAACACCTATAGAGGAAGGATGACATTTAATTAACTGAAAGGTATGATGAATATATGTAGTCATTAACATACTGAAAATAATAAAATAATTCCATGTCACTGTACCGGTGTCTGTTTCCCATCGCATATCCTTCCCAGTGTAAGTAGAGTTAGAGAACTTGTAATTTGTTTATTTGTTTGTCCTTATTTCTTTTCCTTGTTTCTGAGCTCCTTCCTCAGAGGAAACATCAACAAGAGTGAGATGTTCTCGCTCACTTTATAACAACTTTAGTGAATTCTCTTGTTGATTCAAACATTATCACATGTTTAAATGTTGATTTTGTAGCCTCATTGACGTTTATCTAAGGATTTTATTTTTACCTACTGTCTATTTAATTAAGATTAGTATTAGTATTGATTAGTAAAAAGATTTGTGCATAGGAAGCACCCATGTGTCCTTGATCCAGAGCCCTCCTCTGTCCTTATTCCTTGATCCCTCTGATTTTAGGAATCATAGCAATAAACATGGCAGACACTGATTGCTTTTCAGGTCATGTGCTGAGGGAGGTAGGATCAAGGACACACTGAACAGTGCTATGACATGCTAGGCTAGAACAACCATTCTAGCTTCTTCTTCTTCTACTACTTTATTGTTCAAATTGGTGGTTGTTTGACGAGTGAATATTCATTATGAGTCCCTTTGACTGATTATTGTTCCACCAACATGTCCCTGTATGGTTCTTTTGGCAAGAACAGGAAGCATATTCATCACAGACACTTAGCAATGGCAACAACAACCAAATAAGTGATGTTTGTGCACTCTTTAGAATATTCTACATTTCTGCATAAATATGACCTAAAACATAATCAGAAGTCCTAAAGAAATGTGTGAATCTTTAGGATTAGCAGTTAATTTGAAGGTGAAATTAGAGTCAGGTGTTTTCAATCAATGGGATAACAGTCAGGTGTGAGTGAGTGAGGTCCTGTTTTATTTAAAGAACACGGATCTATCAGAGTCTGATCTTCACAACACATATTTGTGGAAGTGTATCATGGCACGAACAAATGAGATTTCTGAGGACCTCAGAAAAGAGATGTTGAAGCTCATCAGGCTGGAAAAGGTCACAAAACCCATCTCTAAAGAGTTTGGACTCCAGCAATCCACAGTCAGACAGATTGTGTACGAATGGAGGAAATTCAAGACCATTGTTCACCTCCCCAGGAGTGGAGACCAACAAAGATCACTCCAAGAGCAAGATGTGTAAGAGTCCACGAAGTCACACAGGAACCCAGGGGAACTTTTAACCAACTACAGGCCTCTCTCACATTGGCTAATGTTAATGTTCATGAGTCCACCATCAAGAGAACACTGAACAACAATGTTGTGCATTGCAGAACTGCAAGGAGAAAGCTACTGCTCTCCAAAAAGAACATTGCTGCTCCTCTGCAGTTTGCTAAAGATCACATGGACGAGCCAGAAAGCTAATGGAAAACTGTTTTGTGGATGGATGAGACCAAAATTTGCATCTGGGCCAGGATGACTTGCCATCATTGATGGAACAACGACTTCTGAATTATATCAGTGAATTTTAAAGGAAAATATCAGGACATCTGTCCATGAACTGAATCTGAAGAGAAAGTGGGTCATGCAGCAAGACAACGATCTTAAACACACGAGTCGTTCTACCAAAGAACGGTTAAAGAAGAATAAAGTTAATGTTTTGGAATGGCCAAGTCAAAGTCCTGACCTTAATCCAATAGAAATGTTGTGGAAGAACCTGAAGCAAGCAGCTCATGTGAGGAAACCCACCAACATCCCAGAGATGAAGCTGTTCTGTACTGAGGAACGGGATAAAACTCCTCCGAGCCGATGTGCAGGACTGATCAACAGTTACCCCAAACGTTTATCTGCAGTTATTACTGCACAAGGGGCTCACACCACATACTGAAAACAAAGGTTCACATACTTTTGCCACTCACAGATATGTAATATTGGATCATTTTCCTTAAAAAAAAAGACCAAGTATAATATTTTGTCTCATTTGTTTAATTGGGTTCTCTTTATCTACTTTTAGGACTTTTGTGAAAATCTGATGATGTTTTAGGTCATACTGTATTTATGTAGAAACAAACTTTCAAGCACCACTGTAGGTTTACTCTTTAGTTATGCAGGAATGAAGAACATCAAATTAGGACAATAGGTGTTTAAATAAAAACACATCGTGCAATAATAATGCAAGAGTCTATATAAGCTCATTGGACCAAAAAATTGCATCCACCAGTAGCAGCATTTTTTCGTACATTGTCAGTATGTTGCCCGGCTGGATTTAGCATAGAACCGCACCGTTAGTTATTGTCAGCTGCTATAATTTTGTGCTTTATATGGAAGCAGAATACAATATTGATACTCCCATATTACAGAATGGAACAACAAAACAGTCCACAAACTCCAGCTAGTCAGTGAAAGAGTGGGCTTAAAGCTGACAGGAGCTCAAAACACAGGTGGAGCTCTGAACTGACAGGTGAAGAGGCATGCAACCAAGGATTAGGGAAAAAATGACACATTGTTTTTGTCTAGGGAGCTTATAAGTCATACCACATACCCTAGTTCCTATATCTATTTGTATCTGTTTAGAACACATTATCTGTCCATCTTCAGTGACATTCCTAGTATTTAGTATATAGTTTTGCATGGTACTTGAGCTTTTGCATATATCCCATACACACAGGAAGTCGAAACACAAAGAAACTACTTTGCGCTTTCTTGTATTTATTTTCAACAGGACTAACAGCAACTCAAGTGAAAGAACTGCAATCATTTATCCTTCCAACCATCTTTTCATCTGTCTGTAATGTCGGTCTCAATACTGCCGGAATGGAAGCAGCTCCTCCTGGAACGAAAGAGACGAGAAGAGGAGGAGAGAGGGAAGAGAGCGCGAGAGGAAGAAGAGAGACTGGCCAGTATGCCAGCTTGGAAACGACAGATCATTCAGCATCGCAGGGCGAAGCAGGAAGATGGAGGAGAGAAGGAGAGAGAGAAAGTGAGAGAAGCAGAACGAGAGTTCAAACCCGAGACCCTGTCTATAGACCCCATTGGGAAAAATTATTTTATTTCTTCACAGAATGGTTTCACAAAAGAACAGCAGATGAAAGAAATGGAGAAAGGGAACAATGAAGGAAAGAGACAAAGAGAGAGCAACTATGAGAGGATGAGTGGAGAAGAAAAAGAGAAGTACAACGAGAGAGAAGACAACAGAGGAAAATGGAGAGATAGAGAGATAAATAGAGGGAAACATATGGAAAGAACAAGAGAGAGAGATATAATTGAGGGCATGAAGGAAAGAGAGGGTGATGCTGATAGAGGAAGGAAAGTACGAGAGAGAGATTATGTCCTCTTCCCTCTCGTCTCTGCTATTCACACAATTAAAGCAGAAAACCTATTCATCATTGAGAACAGAAAGAACCAGATAGAGATGATAGAGAGGGATGGAGAGAGAGAAACTGAGGAGGGAAAGAAGCAAGGGATAAGGATGAACCTGAAGGAGTTTCTGGCTGGTGGAGAAAAAGTGACTGAGATCTGTGTATCAGAGGTGCTGATCATAAAACCATCCATGAAAGAAGAAAGAATCAAGGAAGACAGGAAGCAAATCAATGAAGATGAAAAGAAAATGACATTGGGAGTAATAGAAAGAGAGGGAGAGGTAACAGAATGCAGAAGGGTAAGCCAGTTGATTAGTAAATTTGGTGAGAATTGCAAACTTCCCTGCAGGTCCAAAAGCAGTGACTGCTTCATCCCTATGGAACTGGGGGGAGATATGAGAAAGGATGAGAAAAAAGGGGGGGATATAAAAGATGGGTGTGGAACAAGAGGAATCATAAATGCATTTAGAGGAGTACCAAAACGTTCATTTAGTTTCTCAGAGCAAGTTTGTAAGGAGAGAAGAGTGTTGGAGAGAAGTTATTCTGATCGGAGGAAAAGAGAGATTGAGGGAGGGGTGTATCAAGAGGAAAAGAGAGAAGAAGAGAGGAAAGAAATTGGGAACGAGGCAGTGAATAAGACAGATAGGAACTCTGAGATCTCCACTTTTAAAGGAGAGATGAAGAGATTCAGGGAACAGAACAAACAAAAAAGAATAATAAAGAAAGACAAGTTGAGTAGAGAAACAGAAAATGACATAGAGGAGATACAGAGAGAGAGAAATGATAGAAAACAGCAAACAGAATTCCAAAATGAATCCATGAAGATTGTGAAACATGGACAGGCAGTGGCACCAGTGCCTCAGTCCATGGTAACGTTCTCAGGTGGAGAGATAGAATCACAGAGCAACAGAGAGAAGCAAGGGATGAGTATGACCTTGAATGAGGCATTACATAACAGAGGAGAGATACTCATCTCTAGATCTGTCTTTTACGGGATCAGTGAGCAGAACTCAAAAAAAGATAGAGATGAAATAAGACGAGTGGAGAGGACATTGAGCTGGAAGGCTGGAAGACCTTTGACCAGAGTGGAGTCTCTAAGAGAGAGAATATGGCAGAAAGAGAGAGGAGGAACCAAGGGAGGAGATGAACGTGCAAGCGAGGCTGAGATGGAGAGGAGACAGGAAGTGGCCTCACCACAGTCTCTCAGCCAGTTTGACGTCACAAGGGAAGTAAGTAAAGAGGAACTTCCTGTATGTGTTCCTCCTTCTCTCTCAGTTAAGCGAGAGTCCTCTGTTCTCACAGAGCAACATGACGGAGTGATACAAGCACCAGAAAGAGAAAAAGAACGAGAGGAGGATCTGTTGGGGGAAGACTACATCCCTCCGTCTCAATCTTCATCCTCTTCCAGTTCTCCATCTCCTCCTCTCGGCCACACTCAGCCTGCCATGAGTCGGATCTATAACCTGAAGCCTGTAACGTCCAGGACCAATGTGTGTATCACCGAGAGAAACATGGACATCCAAGCACACAGTGGAGGAGTGATAAAGATCCGACCTGGGGGACAATTCATGCCTGGTCCTCCAAAAAACCAGACAGAAATATCTTCACTGCGATCGGTGCAGCGTAAAGTGGAGCAGCTTCCTCTGAAAGAACAGGAAGTCCGGAGACAAAACGATGGAGAGGCATCGCAGAGACAGAATGCGTGTGAGACATGTCAGGACCAAAACCTTGATATACAAAAAAGCCAAACATACACCATCTCAAAACCTTCCTCAGAACCGAGGGCACAGATTCAACTTCCACAAGTCAGCACTTCCACCACAAAGAGCATAAACGCTCAGATAGAGCCAACTGTCAAAACTTCATCTACTCCACTCTTCACCATCCGGAGCGCATCTGGAGGCCCAGGAAAGAGAGGCACCACCATTACCATCACTCCCAGGAAATCAGGCCCCTCAGGGACACCTGTGTCTTCTGTCACAACTCCTAAAGTGTCTTCATCTTCTGTCACAACTCCTAAAGAGCCTTCATCTTCTGTCACAACTCCTAAAGCACCAAGTAACAAGCCAGAGCTGCACAAGAAACGATATCCAACTGCAGAGGAGATTGAAGTGATTGGTGGTTATCAAAACCTGGAGAGATCCTGCTTGGTGAAGAACCGAGGATCTCCAAAAATGGTAAGTATAGATGCAACAGCTGAAAGACATCGCCACAGTATGAGTTACTGAGTAATCCTGAGTTATGCTGTTTCTCAGACAGTAAATACGTCAGACATTGAATAACTAAGTTGTTAACGTACATAACGGTTAAGACTCTTCCTGATCAGAAAGTTGTGGGTTCAAACCCCAGCACTGCCAAGTTGCCACTGTTGGGCCCTTGAGCACGGCCCTTAACTCTCTCTTCTTCAGGGGTGCTGTATCATGGCAGACCCTGCGCTCTGACCCTCAGCTTCCTAACAAGCTGGGATATGTAAAGAAAATAATTTCACTGTACTGTAATGTATATGTGACAATAAAGGCTTCATTGCTTTAGTGGAATTAACAGAGATCTGCAGTGGCATTGCCCATTTTGACCATTTGAATTTGGCGTATGCAAAAATAATCTAGAATAAATGTGTCACATTTAAGGCAACAGCTGATTTACTGACCAGCTGGGAAACAGCATATAGAATAAGAAATATAAATAGACATTCAATATTTTTTTCTTATTGATAAATTTTGGGGCGCTTTTATTAAGTCAACATAATGAGTTATTAAGTGAAATGTAACTTAATATTTTATAATTTCAACTTAATATAATACAATAAGATATTAAGTTGAAGATAAGTCAAAATAATGAGAAAAATAAGATATTACATCAAAATAATGAGATATGTCAAAAATATTGAGATAATATCCTGAAGTAATGAGTTATTGAGTCTAAATGATGAAATATTATGTCATAATAATGAGGTATTAATTCACAATAACAAACGTTAAGTCAAGACAATAAGATATTAAGTCAAAAGAATGAAATATTAACTTGAAAGAATTAGATACCCTGAAATAGCTACATATTAACTCAAAATAATGAGATATGATGTTGAAATTAGATATTAAGTCAAAAGAATGAGATATTAAGTCTACATAAGAAGCTAAGAAGAACTAATGAGATATTAAGTTGGAAGAATGAAATTACAACTTATTAAAGTAAAATAATGGAATTTTACATGAATAATGCTGATACTAATAAAGATACTACGATGATTTTTTAATTAATTCATTTATTTATTTATTTTATTATTATTTTTTTTTTTACAATTTGCAGTTCAGATCTTCCATAAAAAATTGCTTCATTTTTAAAAAATATTTTTTTATTGTGTGTTTTATTCACATGGGAACACTGTATGACCCTTAATGAAACTGTTGTGGTCTCCTAACTAACACCTGGTGCTGACTCAATGAGTATGATCCTTAATGCATATGTTATGTTTTCGTCAAGATGGATGCTGGATTTAGATATAGTGCTGTTCAAGTGTTTATGAGAAAATTCGACATGCACAGGACCTTTTTCTCTAACAGCTCAGAGTTTCTGAGTGATGCAGTATTGATGTTTCTCACTGTAATGGAATGAACCCATGTTGTATTGGTTAGTGGTTGATGTTAAGCGTAATTACACTTTAATAATAACCGAGCTTGGCATGACGACAGCAACAGCTACAAATCTGAGGGAAATGTTGATGTTTCTGACCCATTTAAACCCTAAAACACTTAAAAGGCAAGTGTGTTTGATTAGCCATATTAAAAGCAGAAATACCTGAGTTTCATTTGAGCATAAAAAAATCATACAGTGTTTTCAAGCAACTTACACCAGATGAAAAGACATTCTAACATAAAGCTAGGTGTAAAATCAGTGCTAAACCATACATTATGAGGAGTTTAAAACAAGCATGGTAGAGAATTTTGGCCAGATGCAGATACTTCAGGTAGATCTTTGTCACACAGAATGATGTTTCACTATCACCAACCAATCAGAACGGTGGTCACCAGCATTTTTACGATTCCCGCCACTAGGTATTACATTTTCAGGTTGTCCGTCTGTCCATCCGAGATTCTTGTTAATGAGATCTCAAGAATGAGTGGTTGATTGTTTGTAGGTTTTATATGGAATTATCATTGTAAGCACCACATGAAGTGATTAGATTTTGGAATTGATCCAAACAGGGTCAAGGTATAGATGAATACATGTACAGTATCTCACAAAAGTGAGTACACCCCTCAAATTTGTGTAAATATTTGATTATATCTTTTCATGTGACAACACTGAAGAAATGACACTGTGCTACAATGTAAAGTAGT
>JANDJT010000041.1:497888-508324 GCA_024331685.1 Stegophilus panzeri | reverse complement strand
AAAATTCATCCTGCGGGCCGGACTGAACCCCCTAACGGGCCGGGTTTGGCCCGCGGGCCGTACGTCTGACACCCCTGAATTAAGGGGTACCCTTGATTCATTCATGAATCTCCCTCTGAGGAAACCAAAGCTAAAGGTGTGTGTGTGTGTGTGTCGTATCTCACTTTTCTCCCCGCTGTCCCCCCAACGGAGGAAATACTGCCTCGTTTCTTCTTCAATGAGATGTACATGCTGCTTAAAGCGAGCCACATTCAGCCCCGTCTTCAACATCTTCTTCTGCTCCAGGAACACCTACAACACACACACACACACACACACACACACACATCTACTTGTACATTTTCACCAGAAAGGGCTAGTTATGCTTTTATTATGCTAGGCTCTTCTTTATTTGCTGATGAATAACATCAGATCCAAAAACTAATACATTATAACTGAGTTAATGAGTTAACATTATTAATCAGTTAACAGTGTAAATTGTAAAACCTTGCACTTTGTGATATGTAATATGATAAATTTCATTATCTTGCCGTTTTCTACAAGACTAACTGGGGCAAACAATAACATCCACCTAATTAAATTAATGGTTAAACCCCCCATTCATCTTCATTTCTTTCCTCCATCACTTTTAGCTCATTGTAATCACTGCATTTCCTTCAGGAAGTGCACAGTGGCGTACGTGGTTTGGGACGTCATAGGCGACCCCTTTGCCGAACACGGGCGTGGTCAGTTGTGAATAAACATCCTCAGCGTTCAGGTCTTCGTTTTTACTGTTGAACATCAGAGCAGATGCTTCACTTCCCACCAGATAGGTGAATGTCTTCCCCACCATCGTAAAGCTGAACACAGATCCATACTGAAAACAAGGATAAATCAAATATATAAAAGCAGGAAGTCGCATAAATAAAGGCACAAAACTGTACTTATCCTTACGTACATCCTTTGTACCATTAGTGCGCATTTTTCAGAGGGAAATGTGAATGCAGTACACCTTAAGGAGCATCGATGTGACTTTAAAGCATCACACTAAACGCTAATTAAAAGGTACACCATATGCACCTACCTAAAATGGTACAGAAGATGTATTATTTTATGGTACCACTGGAGCGACAAGGAAAAGTACAGCCTGGTCCATTTGTTTCTGAGAGCTTCCTTTTAGTGGTAGTTAACGATGACCAAACAGTAACTATGACGACTGTCTACGAGTAAAAATATCGTAAAGAAATACGTCTAATGGCGTAACAGTCTTGTTCTGTGGTACCTGCAGTTTGGTATTTTGAACTAATTAAGTAATATAAGATCATGTGCTGGTTCCACTGAAGACATTATGAGGACATCACCTTCTTGTACGCGTTTTCCAGGAAGTCGATAGGGCTTTTTCCGAAAGCGATGGCGTGACCCAGGAACGGCAAACTGGACGGGATGTACGGGGGATATTTCTGTGAAAGGGAAACAGCAAATTAATTTTTTTCATAATTTGCGACAATTCAGGTGCCGTTTATATCTGTAGACACTTTTATTCAAAATATCCAGGTCTGACCCTAAACAATAAAAGATTTGACACTAAATATGAGGTGTGTTAATCCCTGGGTAAGGTGTGTTACTGATTTAAACCCTAAATCCTCAAATTTTATTAATCTGAAGCAATTTCATTTAATTAAAATGTATTTATTCATTTATTATTTTTTTTTTTTTTAACAGTGTCCCTTATACTGGTCCAAAAGTCATCACATATAATTGTGTATGTGATTTATGTTCCCATTATGCTGCATTAAAGGCTAATTAAAACAAGAACAGAATTTGTTTTTATTTTTTTTTATTGTCTTATGCTTTACACAATTGCCTGTCATGATTTATTCTATTTGCAAAGAGAATGACCTGTGGAAATTAATACTAACTAATTGTATTTTTTTTTTTCATTAAAAAAACATCTTTTTGAATGAAAAAAAAAAAAAAAAAAAAAAAAAGAAATATCGCAATATCGTGACATAAAATAAAACAGCATTTAAATTCAACTTAACAGTGTAGTGTCACTGTCCGTGTAGTTTGGAGGAGTCATATTTTTTCCATCTGAAGAGGCGCATCCATAGACTCCATAGGTGCCGTAAATTTTACACAACAATGTACACAATCATTTACAAAAATAGTCAAATTGTTTACTAATTGTTCATTACGATTTCACACCGGAATAACCACGTTTTGAACATTTATCGATGCATTCATTGCTATTTCGCTATTTTAGAGACAGCGCGGCGTGTTGTACTCCCCCCCGCTCCGCAGCATGGTGGAATGATCCGCTCCCATGGCAACACGCAAGGCCATTTTTTTTTCCTTCCAGCGCCGTCAGTGAGTTCGAGACACATTTAGAGGCGTTAAAATGGCGTTTAGATGACGAGAGTGCAGTTCTTTACTCACATGTCCTTCATCTTTATCCTGCGGCTGTTGCTGTCCGAACACCATTTTAAATAAATACGCCAGGGTGAGGGTGAAAGCTGACATCGCGAGAATCGTGAACGTCAAATTTTCGCTCATTATTTTCTCCATTGCGCTGTCCATTAGCCGGTTGCTAACTTCAAAAATAGTCATTTTGATTTTAAAGCTCGACTGCCAGCCTGACGATTCCGTTCAGTCCTGTGATGAGTTTTAATCCTCCACCTTCATCATTAAAGCTTCTACCTGCAGATCAAAACACAAATCGGAACACACCCTGCCCCCCGTCTGACAGCAAAGCCGCTCTCTATTGGCTGAGGCCGTGTGTCAATCACGTAGCTCCACGCAACCTTGCGTTCTGATCGGTCGACGTGCTGTGAACTGACGGTCTGACTATATGACGTCACCTAGCTCGTTCCACAGCTCCAACTTTCTCATTGGTTCATTCTGTTTGTGTTTACTTGATGTAAAAAAAAAGAAGATAAAAATAAAAAAACACGAGTGCGAGAGTTTTCAGCGCTTTTTAAACATCTAGAGTAATATTAAGACAAAAATGTGAGTTTAATGCAGGGTGTATGTTTTATTTTTACAGCGTAAAACATTACAAATATAAAAACAGTTATATTAACTGCACAATACACACCAAATGAATGTATTTCTGTAAAATTCCACAGTAATACCACTCCAAATAAAGACCATGTATTCTCCAGCGTCCATTTTGTGTCCAGATTCGCAGAATTCATTCCTAATAATCACAGTTTTGTGTTATAACTCATCTGCAGAGAAAAATAATTAACCAGGGGTGCTGAGAGATTTTGGATTTGAGCTATTCCCCAAATTACTGAAGGGAAATACCATAAACATATCACACCACAACAACATACACTATAGGCACCGACATGTCTGGAAAAACTATGCTTACATTAAATTTCAATTCATTTGTGCTTATTTTTAATTTAACATTTATAAGAAATTGCTGGAAAATAAAAAGAAGTGAATTAAAATGTACAATAAAACACTTTAACATCCAAACCACTGGACAATAACATGACATTAAAATAAAATATCGCAGATGAGAAAAGTAAAGAAATGATAAAGAATATAAAAAAAACACACAGGAGAAGGGGAAAGAAGATAAGAGATGTGAAATAACAAAAGAGAAGAGAAAATATCAGAAAAACAAAAACAGCAGAAAAAAAGAGGAATAGGTCATAGAAATTCCACTACAAATACCATTACAAACCATCAGCTAACCATAACAACCATTACCATTATTGGTCCTTAAAGGTATCCACTAGTCAGAGAGACAGACAGACAGACAGAGAGAGAGAGAGAGAGAGAGAGAGAGAGAGAGAGATCCATAGGGACCATTACAGTTTCTATTAAAACCACACATCCTTTCTCCACCTGTGTGCAGTGTTTAGAAATGCATTATAGATATATTTCCCCTACTCTGATTTATCATTGTATTTAAAGTGTCTGAGGCATTTTAATATGTGTGTTTTCAAATTAATAGTGTTCTGACATAGTGTTCCCCTCCGAAAGTATTGGAACAGCAAGGCCAGTTCCGTCGTTTTTGCTGCACACTGAAGACATTTTCGTTTGAGGTCAAAAGATGAACATGAGACCAGAGTTTCAGATTTCATTTCTTCATATTTACATCTTTCAAAAACAAAACAAAACAAATGCCAAGTATGTTACACATATGAGGAATTTGTTGTGGTGTGTACACACGAATGACGTCACACACTAAAAAAGCTCAATCTATCAATATTC
This sequence comes from Stegophilus panzeri, assembly GCA_024331685.1. NCBI lineage: Eukaryota > Metazoa > Chordata > Actinopteri > Siluriformes > Trichomycteridae > Stegophilus > Stegophilus panzeri. The sequence goes on along the minus strand of JANDJT010000041.1, from coordinate 504,118 downwards.
AAGAAAATAGACATGTAATTAAGGGATTTGTGTGTATATATATATATATATAGTTGTTTATTTTTAGGAAACAGGTTGGGTTACAGTTCATACCAGTAGGTGGCGGTAATGCACCAATCTGTTGTTTTCCAAACGTCATAAAAACCAAAGAAGCAGCAGCAGCAGCAGCAGCAGAAGAAGAACCCTGTTTGCTGTTGTTAGCGCTATTTTTTGTTGTTCCAGTCCGTGTTTTATTAGATTTTATCGTGTGTTTCTGTGAAGATGCCGGTGTGTAATTACTTTCTGGAGGGAAGATGTCGTTACGGAGATAAATGCTGGAATGAACACCCGAGAGGAGGAAGAGCCCAGACTAACCGCGGCGGGGGAGGTCAGTGAGTTATGCTAGGCTAGTTTAAATAACTTTTGCATAAAAGTAATAAACATCTTCATTTATAACTGCTTGTGATGGCGCAGTGAAGCTCTAATTCCTAATGTTTGGGAAAAGACTTCATTAGTCGCAGCGTTTCCGCACAGTGCTCATTACTGACATTACTGACTGGTGGCCGGACAGGTGAAGTGCAGCTTCTGTGGGTGTTGGAGTTTTGTTTTTGTTTTTGTTTTTGTTTTTGTTTTTGTTTTTTAATTGTCAAAAATAAAACAGTAAAACAGGCAAATAATAACAGTGCAGTAAATAATAGCGATGAGAGCAATACACGTTAACAATATATAGTTGATTTTTATTGTTGTTGATTGGATCCAGAAGAATGTTTGTATTCCACATCTTGAAAATGATTAACAATTATATTTTAAAAAATCTTATAAAATCCAACAGTAATCAGCATTTTGTGAAATTCCTGAGTAAAATGTTTCTAATACGGGACAGGAGTGAATGTGTGAGAGTTCATAAATGCAGCTCATCTAGAAACTGAGTTTATTTGGTTCATAACGTTTTAAAGAAAACTGATGTGTATATTATAAGTAGAGGAGGACCGATGGTGGATATTACCGATACGGTAATGAAGTTTGTCAGTACCTACTGATAACTGATTAATCAACCCATAGTTTTAAAAATTGATACTGAATGAAAACACTCAAAGTAAAATATTGCTGAACTTTATTACAAAAATAAACAGTACTGACTGTACCATGAAAATGTACTGTTTTTTAAATGAAATAAATATTAAATATTAATATATATTAACTTAAATATTAAAGTAAATAAATGTTCTACATCCAAACTGAACCAAAAAGTAACACTCCAAATAACACAACAAAATAGAGATGCCCAGAATGAATCAAAAACACTTCAAATAACACAACAAAATTAGTCAGTGATAATTTCACCCATGTTTTAAATTGATTGAGTGTTAGTAAAAGTGTTTGTGTGTGTCGTATAATCAGCTCTCAGAGTCAGTAAACTGTAATTAGTTTTGAGCTGTCTGTTGTGGACACTTGCGAATGTAGCAGTGTTGTGTATGAAACGTTCACGTTATGAAAACCTAGTTTAAAAGTATTGCAGTATGACCGTATTACTCAGCTGTTTAAAATCACAACAACATTTAAAACCAAGTAAAAAAGATACAAAGACATTTCAGTAAAATCCCGTACTCAGTCAGTATTAATCACCGTGTCTGTATGAGCTGAGAGAGGGAGCAGTGGCGGTCGGCCATGTTGTGGTGGTGTGTGTATTTCTTAGCTGTTGTGTATGATAAAGTTAAGAGGCAGCACTGTGGTGTGTTTACAGCAGTAGCGGTGGTAAGGTTGGTATTGGGACCAGGGCTGTTTGAGAGATTAGAACTGCTGGAGTAAGGAACATGAGCGAGTAAAAAAAACTGAACAGCTCGATGGTTATCTGTTTGTAATGTGTTTTAATCAGTATTGTGACCTGACAGTTAATGGTACATTCCTGTTTTGCAGGCTCAGTGAACCGGGTGTGGGTGAACCCATCTCAGCGCTCAGGGGGAGGCGTGGTCCAGCCCTCATCTTTCTCCCGTGGCGGAGGGGATTGGGGCCGAGGGAACAGCGGAACAGGGAGAGACGACCGGAGTTCTAACTTCAGTTTTAACACACAGAACCGGTTCTCCGCCTTGAACAATACGCAGAGTGGATACGGGAGAACCGGTGGAGGTGGAGGAGACGACATTGATAAACAGCTGTGAGTTATGACACATGGAAGATCAGCATAAAGTCATTCCACATCTAAATATTCGTCTAACTTTGTTTGTAAAAGACGTTCTATTGGCTGAGAAAAGGCATGACAGTGGTGTGAATGTACAGTGGCTGTAAATGACTTCCTGTTTGATTGACAGAGAGACGATTCAGAACGACATGGAGGCGTGGCAGAGCTCAGGACAGTGGCTCTTCTCCTGCTACTCCGTCTTAAAAGCCTCCATCACAGGTGGGTCACGGATCAGTGGAATAAACCATCAGGTATTGAGTGTGGGGGTGTAATTGTACTCTCTGTGTGTCTGTGTCTGTGTCTGTGTGTGTGTGTGTGTGTGTGTGTGTGTGTAGGGTTTGTGGAGCTATCTCCAGAGGAACTGAGGATGGAGTACTATACCAGCAGAGCTACTGGAGACGTACAGTCCTACGTAAGTCCTAACCTTTTTCTCTGTCCACCTCTGAGAAATTTACAGGCTGAACTACCTGCTGTTTTTCCACCAAACTCAGAGCTCTGAGTTTACACCTGTCCATGACTTTCTATACCGATATCTCCTCACATTGGATAAAAAGATGTCTGACTCGCTGTATTTAGCCTTGTACCGTGCGTATCCCTGCCCCTCTCCCTCCAGAGAAATGAAAAATGGGTGCTTTAGAAGAGGCATTCAGCCATATAACTGTTCCGTAAACCCTGATAAACTAATCAATCCCAATAGGGGTTTTAATGTAGCTTTAGTCTGCATTTACCCTGTCGTTAAAGAGGGATTGATGTGTGTGTGTGTATTTGATGGGTTCAGTGACTGGCATGTTTCTTTGATGGACTTGGTTGCTGGGTCTTTAATGAGTTATCTGTGTCTTTGATTTGTTTTTAATGTGTTTTATATGTTGTAATTAATTTAGGTTAATTCAGTCCAGCAGTTGGCCAATCAGTGGAGATCCAGAGTTCAGGAATTGAGAGCCATGAGTGCTAACACACGTTCTACCATGGTGAGAAATTAAACATCACACATTCACACACTGATACACACTATCCCAGCCTGTTCCCCCTTTTTTTGTGATTTTATATTGTTGCTCCTCCTTTAAATTGTCAAGAAAACACAGGTTTTAAAATGTGTCTGTGGACATGTTTTGGTTTCCACAGATAGCAGAGTTGACCAATCCGAGGACACAGACATCCTCAAGTGGAGGGATTTTCAACTCTTCATCGTCATCATCAACAACAATGGGGTTTGGATCTTCGTCATCAACAGGGTTTGGATCTTCGTCATCAACAGGGTTTGGATCTTCGTCATCAACAGGGTTTGGATCTTCGTCATCAACAGGGTTTGGAGCTTCGTCAACATCTGGGTTTGGTTCATCTTCAACTGGGATTCGAGTAGGAGGTAGGCTGTGTGAACTGTAAACCCTAATGCCACTGTACCCAATCAGACCGCAGTTCCCTCTGTAGATTTTGTAGCATGGAAAGTGACTGCAGGAAGTCAAAGATTTATATAATTGACCCGTTGTTGCAGAGCATTGTGGGTTATTTTTAGATCTGAATGAATTAACGTAATGAAGGATACTTTTCTTATATTTCCTCTTTCTTAGGATTTGGCTCAAGTGTTCATAGTAGTGCTGCTGAGTTTAGCTTCTCTGCATCCAATCCTGGGTTCGGATCATCCGGGGCCCAGCCAGTTTCATCTGGGTTCGGTTCATCGGCCCCCTCTGCCTCCACCTTCTCCTTCGCTGATCCTGCAGGAGCAACTGCGAGTAAAAGTTCTGCCTCGGGGTTCAGCTTCTCCTCTGCATCTTCGGGAGGTTTCGGCAGCTCGTACACTGCTCCTGGCGGCGGGGGTGTTGGCGGGTTTGGTGGTGGAGCGAGTGTGACTGGGAGCGCAGAAGACAGGAAGAGTGGAGGAGACAACTTATACACTCCTCAGAGTGAGCTCACACCAGATGAGCTCAGAGAGTTCACTGCTAAACGATTCACACTGGGACAGATTCCTCTCAAACCACCGCCTGCTGAGCTGCTCACTGTCTGACCTCTGACCCTGAAATGATATTTGTTTTATTGATAATAAATCTGTTCCTTCCTGTAAACTCTTAATTTGTCTAATGTGTAGACTGGAGAAATGTAGAATCCCAATCTCACTTCAGACTTTGAGAAATTATGGACTAGAGAAATTGTGGACTTTTAGAGCAGTTTTATAATAAATATATGAAACATAAATGTGTATGTGAAACGGAAGTGAACTTCTACGTTTTCTCTTTCTTATCTTTCTCCCTCTTCTCCTCTGTTTTCTTCTGCTCCTCCTTTCCCCCTCTGAACCACACTGAGGGGAAATGTGAATTCCAATTGCCAGCTGATGTCATGTGGGCCTTATAGCAGCTGACCAATCAGCAGCTTTGCTAGTGTTACCTTTTTTAGGTAGCAACCTCACCCAGATTTGACTGGTAAGATTTACTGGCATGGAACCAGTTGTTCGTCATGGCAGGAGTAGGTATTTTGAAATCAATAACAGTGTATAGCAAGTGCGTATTAATTTATTATTACTTTTAATTATCTCATTAGGAAATTGGTTTAGGTCCAGTTTCATTAAACATGAAGGAATTGTTTACTTTTGTTGAAATCCTCACATGGGTGGAACTGAACCCTGTGTACTCGCATGCTTTGTTTCATCACATCACAACCCCGCCCAGTCTCAACAAACCTGACAGCAGCTTCGCAAACTAGCTAAATATGTTTTTTTTTTTTTGTTGTTGTTTTTTTTTCAGCTGTGGAGGATTTCTCACCACCACCTTCATCCACGACCTTCCACTTTAAGGACGATATCCAAGATGATGAGATGGAGCATGTGTTTGGCAGATAAAGTGATATTACTGACACTTACTGATGGATATGTCAGTAATCAATCTGAGATTCGGGCATTGAACAGCCCCGAGTTGTTTAAACACTATTCGTAAAACCACGAACTCCACTCTCTTCCAAATGGATTCATGCCAACCATTTACCATCAGCTGGAAAAGGTAATAGCCCAAAACGCCCAGATGCTAGTGAGTAGCTACTGTACAGTAAGACACGCCCCCAGCCACACCATATACTCTAGGGTGCATTTAATTGGGCAAACACAAAACTAGTACAGGATGAGTCATCAAAATATTTTAACCATTTTGAACTATAAAATTAAAACAAGTGTTTTTACACGGTTTTCATTTCAGAGCAGATTTAAGATTACATGTTTGTCTCAGGGAAATTGGAGCGCTCGTCCTTTAAGAGTTCTGAAACACTTCGCCAATCACAGCGCTCCGTCACACCCACGGGGGGGGGGCTTCTACCTGATTGGTTGAGATGTTGCTCCGCGGGAAGGACAGAAGGGAGAAGAAATGTCCGTCAGGGCGCTGTAGAGAAATGTAGACATGAACACTTCTGCAGGGGAAAGTTACATTCCATTTCTTTTGTGTGTTTGTGGAACAAAAGAATGAAATAACATGTCGGATTACAGTTTGACTCGGGTGCTGGAGATTCTGAGAGGTTTGTATGGGCGCGTGCAGACGTTAGAAGAGTTTAGTGATGGTGTGGAGTTCAGTGATGGCCGGAAGCCGGTTCTGATGGAGGAGTGTGACTCAGAACGCTTTAAAGCGCTCATCAGGGGGCTGATAGTGTGTACAGAGTCTCCTCTATCACACAGTCCCAGCTCGGCACAGGTACACACACACACACACATACATACATACATACATACATACATACACACACACACACACACACATATATAAAATATATCATGCATATGCATGAAATTAGAGAGGCGTTGGTTACACGGATACCGGAAGTTAACCCCCCCCCCCCCCCCTTTTTAATATTTTATTTTATTTTATTTTATTTATTTTAAATATGGGCTGTAACGTGGTTTATATACTGTTTCACTAATTTCCAAACCTTTTGAGCATTTATTATTAGAAAAAAGTCATTAATTTCGCTGTAGTACACAGACTGACTTTTTTTTTTTTTTTTTTTAAAGAACAGAGTCATTTAACTAAAAACAACTTAATAATAATAATAATAATAATAATAATAATAATAAATAATGGTAAATTTAATAAATAAAGCA
>JANDJT010000041.1:446709-460310 GCA_024331685.1 Stegophilus panzeri | reverse complement strand
GCCGGCTGTGCATTCAGTATGATCTCATTTTATGTTAATTAGGTTACTAAAACAAACTTTCTGAATGTTTCTACATTTTTGATTATCTCAGGGAACAGACACAGTCTCGATATTGTGGAACCTAGGTGAGGACTCAGTGGAGCTAGCAGATGGTCGGTTTAGCTTGCTTTTCTGCTCCCTGGCCTTGGCTCTGGATTATTCCAGATTAACTAGACCTGTTCTGAGACTATGTGCTATACTGCAAGAAAAGAGAGCAGCACTTTCCTGAGTGGGATGGATACCGTCCCGCCCTAACAAGTCAGCCTTGCCCTCAAAACTACTCCAATTATCTATAAAGCCCACATTGTTTTCGGAGCACCACCAGGACCTCCAGAAGTTCAGTGACCATAACCTGCTGTAATCTACATCGCCATGTCGCACTGGGATGGGGCCAGAGCATCGGACATCGCCTTCGCTAACCTACACACACTCTTAATAACCTCTGACTGATGAGGGCATATATCATTAACTCCTACGTGAATCTGTGAAAACCTGTGCTTGACTAAGACAATAAGATTACCTGCTATGTCCGGCGCCCTGGTTCTCGGTATACACCTATTCTGGGGGACACCGGATAGTCATGTTATGTAGTAACTACTACCTACAAATTAATATATATAGTAGCTGTATGTCATCTAAATAATTGTGGCATGGCAGCTGACATTGTATGTGTAATTTATATTTAACATAGGAAATTTGTTCATTTTTCTGTGGTCTGCAACTTTCATTCCTGTGTAGCTTCTATTCAGCTTGAAGCCACTTCTGTCCAACCTGGGGCTTCAGATATCCTAAAGATGGCAGTGGATGGTCTCAATTGGATTGTCTAAGGATTGCACTTGCTAAAAACTATGTTCCAATCTCATTCATTATACAGTGGATAACCTCACTTGGATAATATAGACTTAAAGTTAAAACTCTGAAATAAAAATGAACCCTGAAGAGCCTTTCCAAACACTTAGCACTGCATGACTCTATAGTATAAAGTTGTGGACATGTAATGACTCATAATCACACTATCCGGTGTTACCCAGATGAGAACGGGTTCCCTTTTTAATCTGATTCCTTTCAAGGTTTCTTCCTCAAATCGTCTCAGGGAGTTTTTCCTCACCACTGTCGCCTCTGGCTGCTCATTAGGGATAAATCTAATTCCTATATCTATATCTAGATATCTGTAAAGCTGCTCTGGTGTCCATTGTTAAATGTGCTATATAAATAAATTTAATTAAATTAAAATTTCATTCTTCTGTCCAGTTCTGGCTCCTTCTTCTCGAGCTTCTTTTGGGACATCTAATAGTTATATAATTAAATAAATTATTCTGCTATACACACATGGATTATTTGGCTTCAGTAGAAATTCAACATTCATTTTCTTCAGAAACACACACACACACACACACACACACACACACACACACACACATGTCAGCTGACTTCTGGGAAGTGGTTTGTTTTTGTTGCTTTTTAAAGTCTGTGTGGGCAGGCTGTTGCTAAGAGCTGGCAGAAAACCCGAACAGCCAATCAGGAGCAACCAGGAAGTGGGAGAAGAAGACAGGTCACATGACCTTTGTTCAACCCTAGAGGAAGAGAAATGTGTCAGTGTGTTGCAGAGTCAAACACTCATAAACTCAAAAAAAAAAAAAAAAATACTAACATATCCAACACACACACATCAACACAACAGCAGTCATCATGAGTGTATAGTACTTTATCATGTGCCTATATCAGATGATGATAAACTTTAAACAGGTCAGCTGCTTGTAAGAGGAGTTGATGTGAGATGGCAGGGATTTTTTTAAACTTAAATTGCTCTGTAAAAGACAGTAGTTTAAATGGATCTGATCTTCACAGTGAACACATCTTGTGGTGCTTTGTATAAGGGATGTTACATAATGACATTAATCCAAAGGAAATGGCAATGTGAGAATGTTATATCTAAAGTCACGTCCTGTACTGAGTTGCCATGAATGAGGTGGGCGTGGTGGGCATGGCACATGTGCAGGACGCTGTGTGCAAATAAGAAGACAAAGAGATACAGAGGAACAAACAGATAGAAAGACAGAGGGATATATATATATATACATACATATAGAGAGGGAGAGAGAGAGAGAGAGAGAGAGAGAGAGAAAGAAAACAGAGACAGAGAGTGTTGGAATTTACACACTCATGATTCTGTGTTAAATTAGTTTAACATTAACACTGAATTTTATGTGTTTCTCATACAAGAGCAGGATGTGGATTAGCTGACTTTTCTGAATAAAACTGAGTTTACTCTCAGTGTGATCTTTAAACACTCGTTCCAGCTGAGTACTATAGACTCTTTCTCTATCTATAGACACTCAGTACAGCTGGAGTACTACACCGGCTTGCTCCACTAAATCCCCACACCACATGCCAAGTTACCTGGTACAGTATTCACACTTTATATATATCACATGTTAATAATGTTATCACACACACACGGCCACATCCGCTGATTGATTTTCTGTAATGACAGCTACAAATCAGATTTATATTAATGCACTCCTTCTAATACATTAACATTTCTATAGTAAAGCTCATTCACAGCGACTGGTACAGCAGACGCTTCAGACAGATTTGTGTGTAATTGCTGGTATGAAGTTTTCTGTAAGGAGAAATTTGTTTATGTAACATGTATGAAAGGAGTCTCCAGTGTCAGCGCTGTGGAACAGTCAAAGGTAAAGCTATAACTTTAAGTTTTCCCAAATCTTCAGGGCAGAGGAGTTTACACTTCTTTACTGTTTCTCACTAACACCACAAACTGCAGTTTTTTATGTGAAGATAGAGAATAAATAGAGAGAATAAAGAGAGCGAATAGAGAGAGAATAGGGAGAGAGAATAGAGAGAGAGAATAAAGAGAGGAATAGAGAGAGAGAATAAAGAGGGAATAAAGAGAGAATAGAGAGAATAAAGAGAGAGAATAGAGGGGGAATAAAGAGAGAGAATAGAGAGAGAGAATAAAGAGAGGGAATAAAGGGGGAATAAAGAGAGAGAATAGAGAGAGAGAATAAAGAGAGAAAATAAAGAGAGAATAAAGAGAGAGAATAAAGAGAGAGAATAGGGAGAGAGAATAAAGAGGGAGACTAAAAAGAGAGAATAAAGAGGGAGACTAAAAAGAGAGAATAAAGAGAGGCTGGTGAGGGAATGACTGATTATATTGCTATATATTTAGGTTCCACAACATTAAATATAACTGGATAAAACATATGATGTCTCATTCTTTAATAAATAAAAAATGTTGTTGGTATATTGCTGTGGTACATTATATGGCCAAGTGTTTTTGTACACCTGACCAGCACACCCTTATGTGGTTCTTCTCCAAACTGCTGCCACAATGTTAGAAGCACACAACTGTATAGAGCAGTGGTCACCAACCCTGGTCCTGGAGGCTTCCTGAAGACTTTAGCTCCAACCATAATGGTGTTCATCTGACGATCTAATTATCGCCTTAAGAAGTTCTTGGTCAACTAAAACAGGTGTGTTAGATTTTGTTTGGAGATGAAACCTGAAGGAAGGTAGATCTCCAGGAACTGGGTTGGTGACCACTGCAATAGAAGGTCTCTGTATGCTGTAGCATTGCAGTTTCACTTCACTGGAACTAAGAGGCTCAGCATGACAATGCCCCTGTGCACAAAGTCTCAGTATTTTACGGTAACACACACACAAACACACACACACACACACACACACACACACACACACAGTCTATTACTGACTTTTTTATGATATGAAACATCCGTGTTTAATTTCACTTCCTGGTTATGTGATTTTTGTGCCAGAAATTACCTGAGAACTGCAGCCATTCTTTAAAATAACACAGGGTTTTCCCGAGCATTAAACGTAGTGTACAAAATCAATCATTTATATCAGCATGGGAATGAGAGGTTTACTCCCACTCTGAGGGAAATTCCCATGAAAGCAATAAAAAACAAACACAGAACAGTAACAAGATGCTCTTTGATCTTATTATAGCCGATAAAATCCCAACAGTTTAAACACCAAAGATGCATTGGTACAGGTTTATCTTCTTTAATCCTCATAGTCAGGTTATCTAGAGCTATCAGCACTTCAAATGTAATACTTTTTAATACCATATTCAAGACATTTCCAGAACATTTTAAGACCTGCACGTCACTTCAGTCATGCTACACGATACATCAGATACAGTGGATATTTTTTGTGCAGATACGTCCATTTCTGAGTTTAATAAACTATAACAGGGTAAACACCTGTACAGGTAGATGGGAGATCAGAACAAATCCTTTTTGCATTACCGTTTACTCCAACACTGAAATAAATAAATCCAGTATTTCCTTCCCATGACTTTCCAAGAGAGGAAAAAACTATAGAGAGATGGATTACGGCAGTCAGAAGAGAAAAAGATGTGGAATTTACCATCACTCCCTCAGCAGCTGTATTAGAAACCCCCTCAGCAGTGTTTACCGGTTTTATTGTAATTTAATGCCAGGGTAATATAACAAGTAGTGTTATAAATATACAGAAACTTTTGTAAAGAAGAAAATATATATATTTAAAAAAACCTTTGCTATTTTTAAATATTATTATTGCACTGAATAATATTTAATAATTATTAAAGATGCACCGATACTAAACTTCTCAGCCGATAACGATAAGCGATTATTCAGAGTGATATCGGCCGATACCGATAGTTCTGCCTTTTATACCTACTTTTAAATGAATAATAATTAATTTCACAATACTGAAAGAAATGTAAATAAAAACTTTATTCTCTCCATTTCAACACATTGACAGTAACTGGTCTCATAAACAGAAAACACATTATTCTAATTAACATTAACACATGAACTAAATTCTGAAGATTAAAGTAAGATTATTAACTTATTGAATGTTATTAATTCATATTAACATTGACTGAATTGTAAAAAACCTCCTGTTATTCTCACATTCACTCTCCACAAACACAAGCATTTCTACTCCATCACTGACATCAAACTGGTGATATATAATATCAACTTTTTATATATTAACATTAACTGGATATGAAATATACTACTCTACAAATATATTTTTCTGTTAAATATATACTTTTTTGTCAAATCATCTTCATTTAAATCTTTTAACAGTGTACTGGCGCTTTAATTCAGCGCGAGCAGCGCCGCAAAAAAAAGAAAATTACACTCGACGCTGAAACTCCCGCTTCACTGCTGCTCACTTCCAGTGTAAAATATTATCAGTGCAGAGATTACAGAGATTACACACTGCAGTTTTATCATCATTCCACACAAGAGACATCTTCTTTACACACAGCATGAAATCCATGTGTTTTCCAGCCCTCTTTTTATTGACGGGATATAATCTGCCCTGATCATCGGATGTTTTTAAACTATACCAATTATTGGCCGATACATCGGTGCATCTCTAATAATAATAGAACATATTTATTTGGGGTACACATAGTAATATTACAATAGTAATATCTCCATCTTCTATACAGTTTATCCTTCAGTGTCGCAGGGAACCTGGAGCCTATCCCAGGGAGCATCGGGCACAAGGCGGGGTACACGCTGGACAGGGTAAATGTAATATATATTCACTTATATATATATTCACTGATGTAATTCACTTTTATGTGTTGGACCTTCATCGCAGGAAAACCGCAGGAAGTCCTACTTTTGGTTGGCGACCGTTTTTTTTTTTTTTTTTTTTTCATTTTTCATCACCAATCAGGTGAAATGCTGTAAACCTGCCCACAGAAGTGTGTGAGACTAGTCTAGGGTAAAGCCGAAATGAATCTGGTGTGTGCTGTGTGTAAATGCAGGTTATAAGCGATTCAAACTCACAGCACAGACAGAGATGAAGTCGGTGTGGAGCGGCATTTACTGTGAACCAAGCCGTTCTAACACACTGATGAGCCGCACACACACACACAGTGTAACAGTCACATGGCTTTACCATCTCCCATGGTACTACCATGTCGTTCCTCTGCATTTTAACAGCTTCGAAACATGAATTTAAAACATTTTTATGATAATTAAGGCCTTATTTTTACATTAAGCAATTTAACACTTTTTAAGGACCCGCAGATCCCCTGATAGCACATTAGAACATCTAAAGACCTTCTGCATTTTTTAACTGAACTGAGTTTTTATACACATGTTCACAGTCTGAATCAAAGTCCAATGGATTATTTTGGTTCTTCTGCTCATTAGTTTGGTTTCATAGTACACATAATTAAAGGAAACAAAAAGCAGTGTAACATTGTCTGAGAGGTGTGTGGGGCTGAAAATGTCCTCATAAAACAAGCTTCACTGAGTGCATGGAAAAATCATAAAATTCACCCAAGCATGAAGAACACACAGCAGGCGCTCAAAATGAGATAGATTTGATAATTATATAAATAACTTGTTAAAAACAACAGTTTATTTTCTCTTTTTAATACGTGGGTCCAAATCCCTGGAAAACTCAGCGGCTCTGCAGCACTACAGCTCCGTCTCAGGTGGCATCTCATAAAAAACATCTACAGAGAGAAGCTGCAATCCAAAACACAGGGCGGTGCTTTCACCTGAATACAGAACCAGGTAGAACACACCAGCACTCCGTAAGAGTTGACCTTACACAGAGAGGTCAGTGAAATGAACACACATCACACAGTATTCAGTGTCTGACCTGTTTATTAAAAAAATAAAACTCTCTTTTCCAAACTGTAAAGCCCTGACATTCTTCACACGATCACGGCCCTCAGTCTGACAGACCCTGCAATTAAAATTAAACAGCAGAAATCCTGCCATGTGTGGGAAAAGTGCAGTGACATCACCATGGTGACAGGGGCGGAGCTTATCTGGGTGAGGGAAATTTTATTTGAAAATAAACCTTGCTCTGTTTTCATACAGATTTATAGTGTCTCAGTGTCATCACCCTGAAGAGCACAAGCACATTCTTCAGTGTTTCCTTAGAACGAAGGACAACGGTGTAGCCATGGTAACAGCGTTCATCTCTGGCTCCAACCACTTCAGCGCATCAGCGTGAACAGACATGCCCCTATTCCCAACCCAGCCACCGCCATGAGTGTGTTCCGAACTGTAGCCTCGGGATCCTCGACACGGAAGAACTCCACAAAACCATTCTGTAACACACACACACACACACACACACACACACACAAGGTTACACACACAGCAGGATATATGTGTGTGTGCATGTGTGTGTGTTTATTCTGAGCCAGTCTGGTCACTGTACTCACCCAGCCATTATTGTTGATGAACCACTGCTGTAGGTCTTTGCTGAGGTATGAGGAGATGTGTGAGGTAACGATGTCCACACACTCCTCTGCTTGTTCCTTCACACACTCCTGTTTCAGCCGCTCACACACCACGGCTCCCAGAGCCAGAACACTCGCAATGCGGCCCCAACTTACCACGCCGCCGCTGAACACACCGCTCAACACGGACCTCACACTGTCCAGTCCGTTGGCCTGGTCGAACAGCCGCTGCACCATGCCTATAACACACACACACACACACACAGACACACAATCAATAACCAATAATCACAAATAATCCATCAATAATCACCAACAGCTTTCCTCACTGATCAGGAACACACAACCGTCATTACCTCAAACATTAGTAACGTAATAATAGCTAATGTCCTCCTAATAACTCTCTAATGTCCCTCTAATGTCCAGTAATAACGCCCTAATGTCCCCCTAATGTCCAGTAATAACTCCCTAATGTCCCCCTAATAACTCCCTAATGTCCAGTAATAACTCCCTAATGTCCCCCTAATGTCCAGTAATAACTCCCTAATGTCCCCCTAATGTCCAGTAATAACTCCCTAATGTCCCCCTAATAACTCCCTAGTGTCTCCCTAATGTCCACTAATAATTCCCTAATGCCCCCCTAATGTCCAGTAATAACTCCCTAATGTCCAGTAATAACTCCCTAATGCCCCCCTAATGTCCAGTAATAACACCCTAATGTCCCCCTGATAACTCCCTAATGCCCCCCTAATGCCCCTAATGTCCAGTAATAACTCCCTAATGTCCCCCTAATAACTCCCTAATGTCCACTAATAACTCCCTAATGTCCAGTAATAACTCCCTAATGTCCAGTAATAATTCCATAATGTCCCCCTAATAACTCCCTAATGTCCCCCTAATGTCCAGTAATAACTCCCTAATGTCCAGTAATAACTCCCTAATGTCCAGTAATAATTCCCTAATGTCCCCCTAATAACTCCCTAATGTCCAGTAATAATTCCCTAATGTCCAGTAATAACTCCCTAATGTCCAGTAATAATTCCCTAATGTCCCCCTAATAACTCCCTAATGTCCAGTAATAACTCCCTAATGTCCCCCTAATAACTCCCTAATGTCCCCCTAATGTCCACTAATAACTCCCTAATGTCCCCCTAATGTCCAGTAATAACGCCCTAATGTCCCCCTAATAACTCCCTAATGTCCAGTAATAACTCCCTAATGCCCCCCTAATAACTCCCTAATGCCCCCCTAATGTCCCCCTAATAACTCCCTAATGTCCCCCTAATAACTCCCTAATGTCCACTAATAACCCCCTTATGACCAAACAATGACACCCAAAACTCCTCATAACCCACCAATAAGCCCTAACAAGTACCAAATAATCATCATCAAACCCTTGCTGGAAAGCTTCAAGTTCTGGGGCATCCACATCACAAAAGATCTGACATGGTCTCTCAACACAACCAAGTGCATAGAGCCCACCTACCTCCACCTCTCTTGCCAAACGTTTACCTCAGTAGCACAGAGAGTATACAGTACTCCCCAACTGCACTGCTGCAACCAGGAGAGACCGACATCCAGAGGTGAAGGTTCTCACCGGGACAGAACTCTCTAGCCTACACTCCATCTACACCTGTGTAGGAATGGAAACCTTGCAGCAATGTCTGAGACCAGAGCCATCCAGGTACAGGACTATCTACACATGGACTAACAGGCTAAGGAACATCATCCTTCCAAGATCTGTAACCTCCTTCTCCTGCACACAATCCCCCTAACAGCTGCTAAACACACACATACACCACACCCACGCTCTCTCCCTGTCTCCCTCTCCCTCCGTCTCTCTGTAGTGATATATACACAGTTGTTGTGTGCTTTTTTTTCGAATGCAGGTGTTTTATTTTCACCTTCACTAATGTGGTCATTTACATGCACACGTTAATCTTATTGAATGCACTGAATTATCTGCTGCAGTGTGTGTGTGTGTGTGTGTGTGCATGTGGTTTGTATGCGTGAGTGAAAGCGCATGCTGGTGTTTGATAAGCATGTTCAAAAATAAGCAGAGTTCTAGGAACCCAGTTTCCACATAAACCAGACAGCATTTCCACTTTAATATAAGAGCTCCAGCTACACCTCACCTCTTACCTCACCCGACCTCTCACTACACCTCTCCTCACACCACACCCCTCACAATTCACCTCTCACCTCACCCCTCACCACAGCTCTCACCTCACCACACCTCTCACCTCACCCTACACCTCCATCACTTTCACTTAGCAAGAATTAGAGGTTGAAGAAGTAGATGCACCTTTCCTCAAGGCGTAGCACATGAGACGTATCAGAAAGCACAAAGTTAAATATTCAGAGTTAAATTCAGTGTTAAATATTGAGTGTGCTAGAACATTCTCCACTGATGGTGTGTGCTATAAACTCCAGAATTACAGAATACCCATAATGCACTTTAATATTCCTGGGAAACAGCGAACTTTGAATTTCTTTGAACTTTGAATTTCAGAGAAAATTTTGCATAGTGCCCGCCTCCTGCAACAGGATTGGCCAGTAATATTGGCCTGCTGCGTGATTATTGGGTAATTGTATGAGAAGAAGAACTTTAATCAACGCACAGAAAGCGATGTAACGCTATAAAACTAAAGTTATAGAATCTAAACAATATAAATTAAGTTGTGAAATCGTTCCTAAAAATAACTTATTTTATAACTAAGTGAATGTTTAACTGAGTTAAAGTGTTTGTTGTCCTGTAAGATAATGTGTTTATAGACGGAAGATGGTTTAAAGCAGTAATCTCACCGCTGTAGGTGATCCTGTGTTTGCAGAGCACTTTCCCCACCACTCTCTGCAGGCTCGGCAGCGCTGGGTGTGTGTTGTTCCCGGGGTGAAGCCCTGTGTGACAGCGGTACAACTGCATGAGCAGCGCCCGGGTTTCCCTCTCCAGGTCCGGTATGATCAGCTCCTCGCAGACGCTGTCCTGAAGCTGTAACCGGCTCTCCAGCGGCACTTCGATCTCATTAATCACGGTTTTAACAGTCCTTCCGTCGACCTCCTCCGTGTAGCCGTCCAGCTCCTCCTCGCGTTTCTGTGGGAAAGTCTGTACTGGAGCTCTAGAACGGAAAACACCACTGACACCGCCGCCATTTTCTACTCCACAATACAGTAAACTCAGCGGCGCGGTCCTCTTCATCATGCTCATACTCATGTCTGTGACTGGCTAGCTTCTTAATAATGTCAAGAAATATCCTTTAAAACTGCGTGTATCTGGAGAAAAACGAGATAAAAGCGGATAATTAACCTACAGATTAAATCACAATAAGTACTCCCTGACTACAGTGCAATGGAAACGTCCAGAAGCAGAGCATAAGTTATATAGCAGGAAACTTATCATGGGGCGGGGCGGGGCCTCAGTCGTGCGTCACGCTACGTCACTCAACCGGAACATAAACGTATTTGGAAATGGAAATGGACTGTGTACTTCGCTTTCCGTTCCTTTTAAAAAGCACAGAAGGGGGTTGTGCACACCTTTGTGTGGTGCATGCATTTGTGTAGTCCATACCTTAGCTCTGATTTAAACAAAGATGAGGTGTAATGCTGAAACCCAGCAGCTTCAAAGGACAGTCAAGACTGAACACAGTGTTAATTACTAAATAAAAACCTCAGACGTTGTCATGGTGCTGTTATATTGCTCTCGATAAAATGCTTTTCCAGAAGGTTTAGACAAGACATTTAGCCTGATCTACCAGTATCATTTATATTTTTAGTATAAGCATCAGACTGTAAGTTGGAAATATCAGACCAAATGCAAACCCTTTTCTTCTAACAATCACACAACTGCTTTGCCCTGTTTTTAACATTATAAAATATAATAAGAAATCATATGTTGTAGTTTGTGCTTTTTTGGCATGCATAAGTTGGCTAATGTTTAGATCAAACAACAAAATGACTTGTAGAACATTGAGCTAAAGCTAAAATGTTTGAAATTTAGATGACCCTGAGAGTGGAGCTGACATAGTTATAATTATACTGGTGTAGGTGTGTAATAATAAGAAGAAGGAGGAGGAATAAGAAGATAGGCCAAGTGTGAATGTGTGTGTGAATGAGACAGTGTAAAGCGCTATATAAGTGCGCCATTTACTCCCTCTCTCTGCCCCCCCCCACTTTATAACTTAGTTAATTCATTCTTTAATTTTTTTTTTTAGAGAGAGGGAGTAAATGGTAAATGGCGCACTTATATAGCACTTTACACTGTCTCATTCACACACACACCAATGGTAGCAGAGCTGGCATGCAAGGCACTAACTTGCCATCGGGAGCAATTTGGGGCTCAGTGTCTTGCCCAAAGACACTTCGGCATGTGGAGTCATGTGGGCCGGGAATCGAACTGCCAACCCTACGATTAATGGACAGCCCGCTCTACCACCTGAGCCACAGCGGCCCCAGGAGGGAGAGAGACAGCGAGAGGGGGAGAGGGGAGAGAGAGGGAGAGAGACAGAGAGAGAGAGGGAGAGAGACAGAGAGAGAGGGGGGAGAGAGAGAGAGATTAGGTGGTGTGTAGATACATCTACAATGTTGTAGAAAATCACCAAAGACTAACAGGAGTTCCTTTGGTAGAATTAAAGTCCAGAATAATTTGTTGCTTCATGTTCCCCTTTTGCACTCAGTGTTGCATCTTTGTGCATTGTCCTCATTACAAGCATGTTCTTATTTTTCTTTGGGCAGTATGAAACTACATTTGCATTTTCAGAGAAAGCTAATTTTGAGGAAAGCATCTTTGGCTTGTTTTTTCTAATTGTTCCTAACATGGTCAGCTGTCTCTTCTCTAGCTCAACACCAAGGCAGTAGGATGTGAAGAAGCTGTCACATGTTGTTAGGAATTTTGTAGCCCTTTGCTCATATCCAGCACTGTCCTCATCCACCAGTTCTTCTCAGTGCTTCCCACATCGCTTCCCAATTTAAACCTGCATATTCCATGCATAGCTTGATTTGACATCACAGGCTGTCCATATTTTGATGCCATATTTTGCAGGCTTATTCAGTATGTACTTTTGGAAAGGACATCTGAATGGAAAAAGATGTTCATCCACTGTAACATGAGCACCAGGATTATACAGGATAGGTATAATGTCCACCCATTTGTCCGACATTTCCCTTATTGCAGCTAGCTTGTCTGTTTCACATTGACCAGGCCTGGTATCACAATTATCAAAGGGAATCACATGGGAAATTATATGGACTGCTTCCAGAGACATTAGCTGCATTCATGCATGTCGTAATTACTGTAATTAGGAGATTCCAACTTGTAAAAAGTGCTCATCTCCTCATAGAACTTGTAATTACAATTGGTAAACCAGGAATTTCCGGAGAGCTCCAACTTGTACCACCTGACTGCTGCAACATCACGTTTAAACAATAAAAACACTTAATTACACGCCTGATGCGATTTCTGTGTTCTTCAATATGTAGCAATTATAGTTACATTTACAATAACAATAACATAAAAATGTGATTTAATGTTGTAATTATGCATTTTGCATTATCATCTCACACGGATACACTTTGGCGTATTGAAACACATAATTCCAAGTCCAAGGACGTGAACAGCTCTGAGTGGAACATCTGGATTATCATCTAGTAATTATGGTAATTCCGACATGGCATGAACGCAGCGTTTGTTATATGAAATAGTGGCCTGACATTCTCTTCATTCCATAGACTTTTGACTTATACACACCAGCGAATAGCAGCAGTCTATGGTATGCATGCAAGTCAACACGATCCAGTGGTTTTGTCATGAAAAACATGAATCCCCTTAAAATTGTCCAGTATAATCTTCTCAGCTCTTTGCAGTATGAAGCTGCCTGCATTTCATATACTTGAGTGACAGCAAAACCTGTAGGACCTGAAACCATTTTGATCACACTGGAAGCTAAAAGTCTGTCTTGGCTTTAAGCTAATATTTAAAATATTAATTAAAATATTAGCTTAAGCTAAGCTAATATTTATTATGTAGTGGAGTCTGGTTATTGCTGTAGAAAAATAACTGTAGAACCTGAAGACGTTCTTCCTCCAACACATGATCCATCTTTTCACTCTGACTCAGCTCATATGTGTGTGTGTGTGTGTGTGTGTGTGTGTGACTCAGCATATAGTTGAGTTATTTGATCTGCTTATGATCTCTCTCTCTCTCTCTCTCTCTCTCTCTCTCTCTCTCTCTCTCTCACGCGCACACACACACACACACACACACACACACACACACACACACACACACACACACACACACACACACACACAC
>JANDJT010000041.1:397389-407538 GCA_024331685.1 Stegophilus panzeri | reverse complement strand
CGCACACACACACACACGCACACACACACACACACACACACACACACACACGCACGCACACACATATGCACACACACACGCACACACACACACACACATACACACACACGCACGCACATACATACGCACACACACACGCACATACACACACACACATATGCACACACATGCACACACACATACGCACACACATGCACACACACACACATATGCACACACATACACATGCACACACACATATGCACACACACACACACGCATGCACACACACATATGCACACACACACACATATGCACACACATGCACACACACACACATACGCACACACATACGCACACACACACACATATGCACACACACACACGTACGCACACACACACACACACACACACATATGCACACACACACACGTACGCACACACACATATGCACACACACACACACGTACGCACACACACACACACACACACACACACATATGCACACACACACACGTACGAACACACACACACACACATATGCACACACATGCACACACATTTCTGCTTTGCTCTCATTTCTGCTGTGTGTGTGCGTGTGTGTGTGCGTGTGTGTGCGTGTGTGTGTGCGTGTGTGTGTGCGTGTGTGTGCGTGTGTGCGTGTGTGCGTGTGTGTCTGTGTGTGTAGATGCGCTCGTACAGCAGACACACACTGCTGCTGGAGGAAGAAGAGGTGGAGTGGCGTGAGGCTCAGCTCCACAGGCAGAGAGCACAGATGGAGCGGAGGGTGAGGATCAAAACACAGCTGTTTATATTAACCCCACTCACTAATTTATACTCCACCCACATGTTTAAACTCCACCCACATGTTTAAACTCAACCCACATGTTTAAACTCAACCCACATGTTTAAACTCCATCCACAGGTTAATGCTCCACCCACATGTTTAAACTCCACCCACATGTTTAATCTCCACCCACATGTTTAAACTCCATCCACATGTTTATACTCCACCCACATGTTTAATCTCCACCCACATGTTTACACTCCACCCACATGTTTAAACTCCACCTCATTATTAATGCTAAGCTCGAATTCTCACTATGTGGTGTATTAAAGAAATTTCATCATCTCATTTTAAAATTCATGTGATGTGGTACTCCACAGCTTCAGTACAAACATAGACTCTGTGTGTGTGTGTGTGTGTGTGTGCACTTTCCACAGATGAGTCACTATTTGACTGTTCCGGCTAAAAGGCTCTCCCCACCGGTCAGGAGAGCAAATGTTATCTTCAGTAAGTAAACACAACCATGTGGCCAACTTATATATTAACACTAGAACCAGAACAAGAACTGGAACCAGGAACCAGAACTAAAATCAGAATTAAGAAAAAAAAGAGTGAAAAGATCAGTGCTAAAATCAGAAGTAGAAACATATCTAGAGATCTAGAGTACAAGAACTAGAGACTAAACTAAAATCTGATTCAAAACAAGAACAGAAACAAATATAGATTTTTTTTTTTTAAAGCCTTAGAACATGAACATAACTATACTTAACTTATACTGAACTTAACTTAACTTCCAACTATACTATGGAACCAGAACCTAACTAAAGTCTGAATAATAACAAAGCAGTAAAGGAACCCCCTCTGGTCTTGTGAAGGATGGACACTCCCTCTTTATGTTCCTCTGAGGATGCAGCTCTTGACCTCTGCTTGATATCATGGACACAGCCGAGGGTGGAGAGGTATGCGCTATGTGGGATTAGAGGTATTATTCCTGTTATCTGCAAAAATGTTGTTCTTTTGGCTCCATCTGAACTTGACCTCTGACCTAAACTTGAATGTTTTACTGCTGAATGTGAAGTCCAAGGCCATGGTTTTCTCCCAGAAAAGAGTGGAATGCTCCCTTCAGGTGAGGGGGGAGACTTTACCCCTGGTGGAAGAGTTTAAGCATCTTATTTTATTCAGGAGTGATGGAAAGAAGAGAGCATGAGATAGACAAACAGATCAGGTCAACATCATCACTGTAATTAGTGACTGAAAGAAAAAGCTCATAAGTTCAGGCAGTACAGGGCAGACCCAGGACCTGCTGGAAAAACTGACCTTCTCTGTGACTCACACCAGGAAAATGAATGAATGAATGAATCAACCAATCAAAACCAGATGAAGAGCCAGAACACAAAACTAGAGCCAAAGTAAAAACTAGAAAACAGGTCAAGAGTCAGGAACAAAACCAAAAGTAGAACAAAATTAAAAACAACAACTTGCAGAATAACAATCCTAACCAGAATATGAACTAGAACAAACACTAGACCAAGAACTTAATCCAACATAAAAAGCCAAAAAAACAAAACAAAAATGATATCATGGACCAGAACCAGATTCAGAACCAGGTTTGTGTCAGTGGAAAGTTTATCACACTAATGATGTCAAACGTCAGTCCCTCCAGGATTTAGTGATTTTGCGCTCACAGAAATGAATGCAAAATCAAGGAAACGTGCAACATTTGGGAGGAGCTTGCAATTTTTCAGATTTTCCACAGATTTGGGCAGAGACGTGTCATGTGACGTCATCACAATGCACATTCAGCCAAAGCCTCTTTGATTCACGTGCATCGAACAGTTCAGCTAAAAGTTCTCATTTACCAACAAACATCCCTGAGAAAGACCGGGCACTACTATTTAGTGCAACTGTGATTTCAATTAGTTCAACTGAAAAACTGTGAATTCAATTAGTTTTCCATAAAAAAGACAAAAAAACTCCACAAATTATATCACACATTCTGAAAAAAGACGCAGCAAAACTCCACGAACTCCTGTACGAACTGATACGCTGTAAATGTTAGAAAACTGTGTTGAAATGGCTTTTTCTCTCCAGATAACCCGAGCAGTCCTGCAGTTAGTGACATCACCATCAGTACAGAGCCATGTTCTCCTCCTACAGACACGGTGAAGCTACTGAATGAAACACAACCGAGACAAAACGGAGACAAGAAAATCCACGACAACAAAATCCAGAAGAAACGGGACGACTTCCAGACGGACCGAGATGGAGCCTGTAAGATCCAACATAGTTCCTGTGGAGGAAAAGGCCAGAAGCTGGGTGTAAATTTTGGTGTGGCTGTGGAGGAGCAGAAACCGCCTCCTCACAATCGAACCAACCTGGAAGTGAGCAAAATTGAGGAGGAAGATGAAGATGCTTCTTGTCATGAGCGCATTGTTACAGGAGTCACACAGCACCAAGTCAACACAAACTGAGAGAAATTTATATTCATTCAGAGCTGGTTTTGATAATAATAAGAGGAAATGATGCATTACTGCACTGTAACAGCATCAGTTAAGACTGTGTGTGTGTGTGTGTGTGTGTAAATAAAGTATGTAACAGTAATGTAATATTTATGTTGTGGGTAAAATAAAAGATTGTGTATGGAAATGGGAATTCTGTGATTCTGAGTGCACATTTTTCTCATTTGTAAATTTTAATAATAATAATAATAATAGTAAATTTTATAATATAGTAAAGAAGACAATCTTATGATCCTGTAATCCAGACCAGAGTTCAGTAAAGCACTTAGTAATAAACTAAATATAAACATTAATTTCACTAATTGGCCTTTAATGACGTGTGTGTTCTTCCCCCAGGAGTGGTCATGGACTCAATACTCACCATGGAGTCAAAATGATGCAAACAAAACTCTGTGTGTGTGTGTGTGTGTGTGTGTGTGTGTCCTGATGATGAAAACCATTGCCATCCCCAAAGGATGTGATTAAGACGGCTGTGAACAAACATGTTAAAATGACAGACACACCTGCATATCAAGCAGAGTGTGTGTTGAGGAGGACGTGAGTGTGTTGAGAAGGTCGAGTGTGTGTTGAGGAGGACGTGTGTGTGTTGAGAAGGTCGAGTGTGTGTTGAGGAGGACGTGTGTGTGTTGAGGTTCTCTCTTGTCATGGCTGTGGATTTTAGCGGATCGTGGCAGATGTATGAGCAGGGAGACCCTGAGGAGTTCCTCAAAGCTGTGTGTGAGTTTCTTCATCATTCTTCACTAACAAAAAAAAATGTATTATGATATTTATTATATTTATTATGATATTTATTATGACCTGTTAGCTTTTGAATGAAATATAGTTACTGACTGAGTTGTCGTGTTATTGAGAAACTGTAAAGAAGTGTAAACTCCTCTGTCCTGAAGACTTAAAGTTACAGCTTCACCTCTGACTGTTACACAGCGCTGACACTTATGTTTTTTTATCCTTTTATTATCAGTAGAGAGTCCGCTGTACATGTCCCTGTGAACGAGCCATTACTATAGAAACCGTAACATATCAGAACGAGCGCATTAATATAAACCTGTGCTATTGTCAGAGCTGCTGTTATAGAAAACTAATCACCACCTTCTGGCCCAATCAGAATCCAGAACTCAGCAGCACTGTTATGTAATGACAGAATTATGAGATTTTTCTTTACTGAGACACTTCCAGCACTCGAGCCGTGTCCCAAATGGCGCTCTAAGCCTTGAGTTCCTCGACCAAGTCCTCAAGAGTACAAGGATGTAAAAACATCTTCTGTGACAGTGTTATGACCCTGAGCTGTACAGTGGCCGTGGTGCTAGCAGCAATGATCTAATGATTACCTCTGTAGGTCTTCACTGGATATACAGTATGTAGTCTGGAATTCCTCTCTCTATCTCTCTCTCCCTCTCTCTCACCACTCTCTCGCTCTCTCTCTCTCTCCCTCTCTATCTCGCTCTCTCTCTCTCCTCCTTCTCTCTCCTCTCTCTCTCCCTCTCTCTCCCCCTCTCTGTCTCTCTCTCTCTCTCTGTCTCTCTCTCTCTCTCTCTCTCTCCTCTCTCTCCCTCTCTGTCTCTCTCTCTCTCTCTCTCTCTCCTCTCTCTCCCTCTCTGTCTCTCTCTCTCTCTCTGTCTCTCTCTCTCGCTCTCTCCTCCTTCTCTCTCCCACTCTCTCTCTCTCCCTCTCCGTCTCTCTCTCCTGTTTCTCTCTCTCTCTGTCTCTCTCTCTCTCTCTCCTCCTTCTCTCTCCCCCTCTCTCTCTCTCCGTCTCTCTCTCCCTCTCTGTCTCTCTCTCTCTCTGTCTCTCCCTCCCTCTCTCTCTCTCTCTCTCTCTCTCTCCCTCTCTCTCTCAGGGCACTCACATTCACTCTTGCACTTTATTTTTTTCCTTCCTGCCCTTTCCCTTTATAATTTTACCCTAGACAATTAAAAATCACAGTTTATTTAACTGACACTCAGACACAGACTGTTATAACACTAAAGCTGTTCAGTAACAAGTTAAATTCGTGGCTTTAATTTGTTTTTCTCTGTCACTGACTTCAACATTGTTGAATCCGAGGTATTGCTTACTGTTCCCATCATTAGTCCTCACACACAATAACAGGGGGTTCTGCATTAACCCGGTTTTACTCAGTGTGATTATTTAACATTTGTCCAGCAGTAAACGGCTGATGAGGAGATTGTTTCTGTCCATTAGTATGTTTCCTTTACGGTTCTCCATCGCCACTACCGTATCTGTAGCTGAACCACTCACCCTCCACCTATTGGTGGATTTTAGTTTTTTTTTTTTTTTTTAAGCAATGACTGTGTACATGGAGGGACGTCATAACAGAATCAAAAGTGACGTTAAAATGTCTCTGAGGCCCTCTAGTGGCTGGCTGCAGTAAAGCGTTTGCATTTTCAGCTCACCATGATCCTCCTCACTATTTTCCTTATAATAAGTGTGTTTTATAAGAGTTATCTGGTGATAAATAAAAGGTTGTGGTTGGTGAGATGATTGGCAGCTGAGTCTCTCGACAGTTCTGTAGTAAAGCCATGTTCTGTTCGGCTGTAAACTGTTCTAACGTCAAGTTGAAGTTCAAGTGGTTTTATTGTCATTTCGGCCATATACAGTTGGTACAGTAAACAGTGAAATGAAGCAACGTTCCTCCAGGACCATGGGGCTACATAAAACAACACACTAACCACATGAGAAACAGAACTAAATAAGATCTACAAACATTCTACATAAAGTGCACGTGCAGACGTGCTAACAACACAGGACAGTACAGTACTACTAAAACAGGACAATAGGTACAGTAAGTGACAGTGTAACGCTGAACAGAACACAGTGTTAGTGTGGAAGTGTCTGATATAACAGGTCGTGCAGAAGACAGGTGCCAAGGAGTAACAATAAAATCGGTAACAATAAAATTGAAAAATGATATAAATGTAAACATAACATATGAACATATGAACATAGCAGTTATTGCAGTAGCAGCCAGGTAAAGTGTATATAAAGTGTATATAAAGTGTATATAGTGACAATAAATTAAATACTATATTTTTATAATGCAGTAGCAGCAAAAATGCAACAGAGTCAATGCAGGAATGTGCAAATATTACAGTGGGAGTGGGATGGTGTTCACTTCAGAGTGTTCATCGGGAGTCTGATGGCTTGGGGGAAGAAGCTGTTACACAGTCTGGTTGTGAGGGCCCGAATGCTTCAGTACCTTTTTCCAGACGGCAGGAGGGTGAAGAGTGTGTGTGAGGGGTGTGTGAGTTTATCTACTGATTATCTACTGCGCAATGGTCTCAACTACTCCAGCTGTGTTAAGAAAAGTGTAAGAAGTTTATTAAGAGCAACCTAAGTGGATTTAAGTAAAGCAGAATGTGCTGATTTAGTTTTGAATTATAAACTTGACTGATGAAGGAGGACACTATAATTAAAAGATTTTGTCTCACTGTATCACAGAACCTACAGTGAATATAAAAATTCAAGGTTTTTTTTTAACCAAGATAAATCATTTCAGATCTTTTTCCACTTTTAATGTGAAATACAAATCTGCAACATTCAAGTGGAAAACAAATAGAATTGTTTTATTTAAAAAAAAAAAAAGTACAATAACCTGGTTGTATAAGTATGTACACCCTGTTATAATGGGGCCTGTGCCTGTACTCAGAATGAACCAATCACATTCAATCTCATGCTCAAAAGTAATTATCATACACCTGTCATCAATTAAGTGATTCTGATTAACCCCAAATAAAGATCAGCTGTTTCTGCATGATTTTTTCACATCTTCCTGAAATTTATGGAGCTTGAAGAATATCAAACAAAAACAAGAGCATGTCACCCAAGGAACACCACATCAACAGTGAAGTACGGTGGTGACATCATCGTGCTATGGTTCTGCTTCTCTTCAGCTGGGACTGGGGCTCCAGTTAAGATAGAGGGAATCATGGAGAGCTCCAAATTCCAATCTATTTTGGAACAAACCCTGCAGACCTCTGTTCACCCTCTTTCACGATAACGACCCAAAGCACAAATTCAAGTCAATAAATAAACAGATTCAGAAGAAGAAGATCAGTGTTGTGGAATGGCCCAGTCAGAGTCCAGATCTAAATCCTATCCAAAAACCTGTGGTTGACTTGAAGAGGGCTATGTACAGGAGAGCCACTCATTATCTGATAGATCTGGGGCATTTTTGCAAGGAAGAGTGGAATAAAATCGACAGATGAAGATGTGCAAGCTTGGTAGACTTTTACCCAAGAACACTGAGTGCTGAATTACAAGCAACAGTGCTTTAATAAAGTATTAGTTAAGGGGTGTGAACACTTATGCAACCAGATTATTGTAAGATATTTTCATTTTATTTGTTCTGCTTGAAAATTGTTGGTTGATATTTCACATTTATATTCACTGTAATTGTCACCATAGCAACATTTGTATATAGTGTAGAACTGTTTATCACCTCATACCATATAAAATGCTTCATTTGTTGGTTATTTATGTAAGTGATCAAATAAATGCAGTTCTTATGTTTAGTGTGTGTGTGTGTGTGTGTGTGTGTGTGTGTGTGTAGCCATACCACACCTAATGGCAAAGATGATGAGGGAAATGAAGCCCTTAATTATTATAAAACAAACTGGTGATGACTTTGTGATCTCAGTTAAAACTCCATTGCGCACAAACACCAACTCGTTCACCATCGGCAAGGAGAGCGAATTCACCACCATGGATGGAGTGAAGACCCGGGCAAGTGCACTTCACTGCTCACACTATATCTAGGGCCCTACATAAAGCCATGTCACACTCAACCTAATGTACAAACATTTTTACAGAATTTACCATATAAGAGGAGTGAAACACAATAAATATAAAATTTAATCTGTTTTAGTGAATTGTAATCATTACAATATTAAATGTGTGTGTGTGTGTGTGTGTGTGTGTGTGTGTGTATTTCTCCACAGGGTACAGCACAAATGGTTGATGGGAAAATTATCATAGATACAGAGAAAGTCACACACATGCGCGAGCTCCAGGGAGAGGAAATGGTTGAGGTTTGTTTTCCTTCATCATTCATTAGTATTATTCTAACCTCAACATCACTACCCAAGTTTACTGAGATTAATACCTCCAGTGCAGAAGAATAAAACCTTTATGCAGAGTCGAGTTTTTACCCAATAAACCTGCCAGATGAGGCAGATGTGGTAAATGATTCACAGCTGTGAAGGTGTTTTGAACTCTCTGATATTAGATGAGCTCCCCCACCTCACCCTTCCCCATGTGTCTGTATTATACTGTAAAACCATGTGGATAGACAGTTTCTACCTTCTTCAGATCATTCATAAAAGGAGTCTACTGAAAATGTACTGCATTCTAATGTTTATTATAGCACAGAGCAGCTGAGTCCATATTGAGGTGGTAACAAGGTGATAATGAGGTTAGGGTGAGAATTATTATAGAATTAATATAGAATTAACAAGGTTAGGGTTAATTATTGCTAAACTAAGGTGAGTTGTGTGCAGAGCTGAACAAGATGGAGATGATTATACGTGCATTTATCTCCTCCTGTCTTGACTATTGTAATTCTCTTTTCAGCTGTCTTAATAATACATCTCTGAACCTCTTACATGTGGTCCAAAATGCTGCTGATAAGCTTCTGACCAAGTCTTCTAAAAAGGTCTCGTGTAACACCAGTTCTGATTTCTTTACAGGGGCTTCCGATTAAATTTAGAATTCTTGTGATTAGGTTTAGAGCCCTGCACGGTCAGGCACCTGCCTATATTACAGAGCTATTGAGGCCATACAATAACATTTGGAATCTCAGGTCCTCTGAACAGGGATTGCTGGTTGTTCCTCGCACTAATGTGAGTAATGGGGGTGGTAAAGAGGTGGTAATGGGGTTGGTAAAGAGGTGGTAAAGACGTGGTAATGGGGTGATAAAGAGGTGGTTATGGGGTGGTAATGGGGTTGTAATGGGGTGGTAAAGAGGTGGTTATGGGGTCCTAATGGGGTAGTAATGGGGTGGTAAAGAGTTGGTAATGGGGTGGTAATGAGGTGGTTATGGGGTGGTACTGGGGTGGTAAAGAGGTGGTTATGGGGTGGTAATGGGGTTGTAATGGGATGGTAAAGAGGTGGTAATGAGGTGGTAAAGAGGTGGTAATGAGGTGGTTATGGGGTGGTACTGGGGTGGTAACGGGATGGTAATGGGGTGGTAAAGAGGTGGTAAAGAGGTGTTAATGGGGTTGTAAAGAGGTGGTAATGAGGTGGTTATGGGGTTGTACTGGAGTGGTAAAGAGGTGGTAACGGGATGGTAATGGGGTGGTAAAGAGGTGGTAAAGAGGTGTTAATGGGGTGGTAATGGGGTTGTAAAGAGATGGTTATGAGGTGGTAATGGGGTGGTAAAGAGGTCGTAATGGGATGGTAAAGAGGTGGTAATGGGGTGGTAAACAGTTGGTAATGAGGTGGTATTGGGATGGTAAAGAGGTGGTTATGGGGTGGTAAAGAGGTGGTAATGTGGTGGTAAAGAGGTGGTTATGGGGTGGTATTGGGGTGGTAAAGAGGTGGTAAAGAGGTGGTAATGGGGTGGTAATGGGGTGGTAAAGAGGTGGTAATGGGATGGTAATCTATCACACCACCCCGACATGGACTATTTTTGTAGAACAGCATGTCTCATTGTGTGTTACTCCGTACTTAACAACACTGTAACAGACACGACAAGCTAGCTGATTAACCTTTTACTTTACAACCTGTATTACATACACCATCTCCATCTGTCTCTCTCTCCCTCTTTCTGTCTCTTTTCCTTCCTTCCTCAAAGGCAAAACATAAAACATTACAGGGAATCATTCACAAAAGAAAAAAAAAAACCCGGATTAGTTGTGGGATGTGTGA
>JANDJT010000041.1:282334-299982 GCA_024331685.1 Stegophilus panzeri | reverse complement strand
GTGAATGGGTGAATGAGACACAGTGTAAAGCGCTTTGGATAAAAGCGCTATATAAGTGCGCCATTTACCATTTACAAATATAAACAGACGCATGATGATGAGAATCCTCTGCTGTACACACACCTGAATGTGTGTGTGTGGGTCTCACCTGAGTGTATCGAGCTCTCTCAGGTGTGTGTGTTGGGTTTTCTGTGACGTCTTCAGCTCCAGTTTGACCTGTGCTAGCTCGGCCTTCAGTCTCTCACACTCCTCCATCTCTCTGTCTCTCTCCCTTGTCTGTTTCTCTGAAATCACATATTTTACTCAGTGTAGTAGTTATGTTACCTCTCCATCCCAAGTGTGTGTGGGGAGGGGTGGGGGGTACCTGCCATGCCCAGCGTGTGGGGCAGTTGCTGGTTGGTGTGTGTGTCCTGTTGCAGCTGTGTGAGCTGAGCCTGGAGGTGCATGATCTGTGCTAAGAGGCTGCTGCGGTCTGCAGAGTCGTCACACACACTCAGCTCAGACAGAGAGAGAACCTGCATTCCCTCCTGATGGACCTCCCTGAGGAGAACCTAGACACACACACGCACACACACACACACAGACATACAAACACAAACACACTATAGATATGGCTTTACATTAAGTATGTACCTTAATCTTGTCAGGCAGGTGTGTGTGTGTGTGTGTACCTTAATCTTGTCGGGCAGGTGTGTGTCGTCTGGCCGTGCCCCTTCAGGTGTGTTCCTGAACTCCGTGCCCACCTCTGAGCTGCTGTCTGTCTCACACACACACAGCAAATGATTTTCAATGTACTGTATTTATATAGCGCTTTTAAAAACGGACATTTACAGCATCAACCGTATTAGCTGTGTCCCAAATCCCTACTTCTTATTCCCTAAACTGAAGAATCATCTGAACTATGTAGTGCACTACACCAGGGCACATTAGAACATATTAACCTACAGGGATCTAGGGTTAGCATTCTATTAATGTACAGTAGGCTGCCTATCTAGTGTCCCTATGTAGTGTTTATTAGGAAAAGTGTATAGTAGGCTCCCTAACTAGTGTCTCTATGCAGTGTTAGTGTGTGGTGCTGAAGCATGACTTACCGCTGGTGTATCCATCTCTGAATGGGGAAGACGCAGAGGGATCTGGTCTCACAACCTGGACAGGAAATCACACACAAACACTCGGATAACGGATAACAGAACCAAGAGGACACGCGCGCGCACACACACACACACACACAAAATATTATGAATGTATACATACATACATAATCTAAGGGAGCCTGACCTGTATGGGGCGGAGTTTATTAATGCTATCTCTGAGCGTGTCACACTCTTGTTCCAGTCTCTGGTTCTCCTTCTTCAGACTCTCACTCTCTGCAATGTGCCTGTTTTCCATGTCCATGATCTCGGCCGCGTGCAGATCCCGGATCTGTCCGATCCGCTCCGTGTACTCGCCGATCACTTCCTCCAGCTCCACCCTTATCTCCGCCCCCTCCACCTGTGTCCCCACATCCACAGTGGACACACTTGGAGAGCCATTAGCCGAAGGATTCAAAGGTGGTGTAGTGGAGTTCTTCCTTGAGAGAGACTCTTTGTCCTTGTCTTTGGCTGTGCTTCCACCTTTGACCTTTCCATGATGATCTCGTCCGGTTTTTTTCTTGGAGGAAGCTAAGTCTTTCTCTTCTCCTGACTTGGTTAAAGCTGTACGGAGCTGCTGGATTTCCTCCATCAGCTGGACTATAGTTGCATCTCGAACCTGCGCATCATACCATTTTACAATAAAAATCCACTTTATAATAAAAAAAGAACCTCAAAAGTGTCCACTTTACATCATTTCATCCTTTACAAAAGCTTACCGTTTGAAATATTCACTTTGCAGAACCCACAACTTTACACCTGTCTGTAAAGTTCTGTACATTGTTCTCAATGTAAAAGTGGTGTAAAATATTATTCTAAAATCTAAACAGCTCATTTAGACCGTAAACTTGCTTTACACTTTAGACTAAATTTACAAGTAAACACTCATTTTAATGACTCTTTTGTCTAAAGTGTCTGTACTTTACTTATTTTACATTTACAAGACTAAAGTAGTTTAAAGTCTAAAAAGTGTTTGAACAGGTCTAAAGTGTAACACAGAAGTGGAATAGTGATCTACAGTGTTCAGTAAACATGGCTTAAAATGGTCTGAAGCATACTGTTCTAAGTTCTTTAACTGGTGTAAAGTGAATTTTGTATACTGTAAATTGAGTTGTGTGAAGTGTACGATAGAAATGTGGTCTGAAATGTAAAATACAAATGGTTTAAAGTGGTCTAAAGTATAAAGTGAGCAATGTGAAGCACTAAAGAGTGTAAAAGTGAACTGTGGTCTGAAGTGTCAAGTGTAAATGGTCTAAAATAGTTCTAAGTTCCTTTAAAGTAGTCTAAACTGTAAAATTAGTTTTATAAATCATAACTGTGAGTGGTGTAAAGTATGCTATGTAAAGTAGTCTAAAGAGTAAAGTGTGATTTGTAGTCTAAAGTGTAAATTTTGTAAATAGTAGTGTGCTCTGTAAAGTAGTCTAAAATGTGCTTTGTAAAGTAGTCTAAAATGTAAAGTGTGTTCTGTAAAATAGTGTAACGTGTGCTTTGTAAAGTAGTCTAAAGTGTGCTTTGTAAAGTAGTCTAAAGTGTAACGTGCGCTCTGTAAAGTAGTCTAAAGTGTAGTGTGTTCTGTAAAGTAGTGTAAAGTGTGCTTTGTAAAGTAGTCTACAGTCTAAAGTGTACTTTGTAAAGTAGTCTAAAGTCTGTTCTGTATAGTAGTCTAAAGTGTGCTTTGTAAAGTAGTCTAACATGTAAAATGTGCTCTGTAAAGTAGTCTAAAATGTAAAGTGTGTTCTGTAAAGAAGTCTAAAGTGTAGTGTGTTCTGTAAAGTAGTGTAAAGTGTGCTTTGTAAAGTAGTCTACAGTCTAAAGTGTGCTTTGTAAAGTAGTCTAAAGTATGTTCTGTATAGTAGTCTAAAGTGTGCTTTGTAAAGTAGTCTAACATGTAAAGTGTGCTTTGTAAAGTAGTCTAAAGTATGTTCTGTATAGTAGTCTAAAGTGTAAAGTGTTCTGTAAAATAGTGTAACGTGTGCTTTGTAAAGTAGTCTAAAGTGTGTTATGTAGTCTATAGTGTGCTCTGTAAAGATTATACTAAAGAGTAAAGGGTGTTCTGTAGTCTAAAGTGTGCTTTGTAAAGTAGTCTGACATGTAAAGTGTGTTCTGTATAGCAGTCTAAAGTGTGCTTTGTAAAGTAGTCTACAGTGTAATGTGTGCTTTGTAAAGTAGTCCAAAGTGTAAAGTGTGTTCTGTATAGTAGTCTAAAGTGTGCTCTGTAAAGTAGTCTAAAGTGTGCTCTGTAAATATGTCTAAATAGTAAAGTGTGTTCTGTAAAGTAGTCTAACGTGTGCTCTGTAAAGATTACACTAAAGAGTAAAGGGTGTTCTGTAGTCTAGTGTGATTTGTAGTCTAAAGTGTGCTCTGTAAAGTAGTCTAAAGTGTGCTTTGTAAAGTAGTCTAACTTGTAAAGTGTGCTCTGTAAAGTAGTCTGAAGTGTGCTCTGTAAAGTAGTCTAATGTGTGCTCTGTAAATATGTCTAAATAGTAAAGTGTGTTCTGTAGTCAAGTGTGCTTTGTAAAGTAGTCTACAGTGTAATGTGTGCTTTGTAAAGTAGTCTACAGTGTAAAGTGTGTTCTGTATAGCAGTCTAAAGTGTGCTTTGTAAAGTAGTCTACAGTGTAAAGTGTGTTCTGTATAGTAGTCTAAAGTGTGATTTGTAAAGATGTCTAAAGAGTAAAGTGTGCTTTATAAAGTAGTCCAAAGTGTGTTCTGTAAAGTAGTCTAAAGTGCAAGTGTGTTCTGTAAAGTAGTCTAAAGTGCAAGTGTGTTCTGTAGAGCAGTCTAAAGTGTGCTTTGTAAAGTAGTCCAAAGTGTGTTCTGTATAGTAGTCTAAAGTGTGCTTTGTAAAGTAGTCCAAAGTGTCAAGTGTATTCTGCATAGTAGTCTAAAGTGTGATTTGTAAAGTAGTCTAACGTGTAAAGTGTGTTCTGTATAGCAGGCATAAGTGTGCTTTGTAAAGTAGTCTAAAGTGTAAAGTGTGCTTTGTAAAGTCGTCCAAGGTGTAAAGTGTGCTCTGTATAGTAGTCTAAAGTGTGATTTGTAAAGTAGTCTAAAGTGTAAGTGTGTTCTGTAAAATAGTCTACAGTGTAAAGGGTGTTCTGTATAGTAGTCTAAAGTGTAGTGTGTTCTGTAAAGTAGTGTAAAGTGTGCTTTGTAAAGTAGTCCAAAGTGTAAAGTGTGTTCTGTAAAGTAGTACAAAGTATATTCTGTAAAGTAGTCTAAAGTGTAAGCGTGTTCTGTATAGTAGTCTAAAGTGTGATTTGTAAAGTAGTCTAAAGTGCACAGTGTGTTCTGTATAGCAGTCTAAAGTGTGCTTTGTAAAGATGTCTAAAGAGTAAAGTGTGCTTTGTAAAGTAGACTAAAGTGTGCTTTGTAAAGTAGTCTACAGTGTAAAGTGTGTTCTGTATAGCAGTCTAAAGTGTAAGCGTGTTCTGTATAGTAGTCTAAAGTGTGATTTG
This sequence comes from Stegophilus panzeri, assembly GCA_024331685.1. Taxonomy (NCBI): domain Eukaryota; kingdom Metazoa; phylum Chordata; class Actinopteri; order Siluriformes; family Trichomycteridae; genus Stegophilus; species Stegophilus panzeri. The sequence goes on along the minus strand of JANDJT010000041.1, from coordinate 295,395 downwards.
TAAAGATGTCTGAAGAGTAAAGTGTGCTTTGTAAAGTAGTCTAAAGTGTAAAGTGTGATTTGCAAAGTATTCTAAAGGGTGAAGTGTGTTCTGTAAAGTAGTCTACAGTGTGAAGTGTAAATAATTTAAGTGGTATAGACATGTAAAGATCTGTAAACCTACCGTGAAGCATAAAACACTGTAAAGTACCTGTATCTGCTCCTGTAGTTTGAGGCTCCGTTCTATGTAGCTGTTCAGCTCTTCTTTAATTGCTGCTGCTTCATGCTTGACCTCCTGAAGTTCCTGAATTAGCTCAGAACTCTCCACGTCACCAGTTGCCTAAATATCAAAAGGTTTAAGGATTAAAAGGTCGAACAGCTTGTAAAGTCATGTCATCCATGCTCAGAGTTCATCACTAATAAGGTATAAAAAGTGATTAAATGAGGTAGAGAACACTCACCTTGTGCACCTGATCCTTCAACAGAGCGATCGTCATCTCTCGCTCCTTTCACAAAACAATATTAACACAATCACACTGAACATGTTTGCTTTATAATTAGGAATCTAACATTTCCTGTAAAACTCACCTCATTAATCAGTGACATATTCTCAGATATTTAAGTAGATACAATAGAAATATAGAGAACATCACTGTACCTGAATCTGTTCCTGAAGTCTTTGGCTGATTTCTTTACAGCTGTTCAGTTCCTCTTTAGTAGCCTCTGCTTGACCTTTAACCTCATGTAGCTCCTGACGAAGTGCTGATACCACTGTAGAGTTTTTCTCACTAATGCAATCTGAGGCCTGGAGTTCAAAGGTCAAAGGAGTGTTCTCAGACATAGCAGAAAATTACATCTATTATGTGCAGTAACAGTCACAGAAACAGTGAAGCTTCTGAAAACAAAAACGTATAAAATACAGATATGAGTGATTACTTCACTTACCCTGTGTAGATCCTCCTGTAGCTTCTCGATCAGTTCCTCCTTAAGCTGAAAAAGAAATGATCGTGAAATTAATTCTTTTGGTTTGTTTCCTCTGGTTTGTTTTCTCACTGCAATAATTACATGAAACAAAACGCCAAATAACATTGTCTGAGTAGGGCTGAAAACGTCCTCGTTCCATTTATGGGTCAGAAAAACAGTGACAGGAAAAAAAGCCTTCACCAAATGAACATGAGAAATCACAAAAATCACCTGAGCATGGAGAAGAATCGAGAAGACGGAGACAGCACTCAATAAACGATCAGATAGTTATATAAATAACTGGTCTAAAATATTGTGTATTACTTCTAGAGTCGGCTAAAAAAAACAACAACAACAACAAAAAACCTCTGCAACCCAAAAGAGACACAGTATGTTTGATCCACTTCCTGCAGTCTGGGATTTGAACCTTCTGCTCAGGAGGCCAGAGCATGAGCGACTATAACTCCACATAAATAGACTGATACTGTGGAGGAGTGTATGAGAGTAATGTTATATACACAGTTATATCTTCACTATTGCTTCTTTCAGGTCAAAATACAGGACTACATACTCAATATTTTACAGGTCTAATCCACATAAGTCTTTTATTTTGTCTCTTCTATTCTCCCAATTTGCAATACAACCTAGTTTTTTCAGTTGTGTCAAAAAAACACCAAGACATGGCATTCATCAAGGATCCGAGTCCGGGTCCAATTCTGTTCCCAGATTTAGGGGCAATAGTAGATTAGATTAGCAGTTAAAATCATGCTAGTTGCTGGAAGGTTGAGAGTTCAAGAGCCTTTATAATATTCAATGTTTGATTTAAATCTGATTTATACGACTATTCAGCACTTTGGTTTCAACTTCTGTTGTTTTTAAATGTGCTTTATAAATAAATAAACTAACAAACTAACTAAACTGAATTCATTTGTCTTGAATTTAAAATAGGTCTGCTGAGGTACACCAAGGGAGGATGAAACTTTACAGTGTCTCACTGTATACTGGATCAAAACCAGGAATAAAGACTTTAAACAGAATGTGTACCTGTATCTGTTCCTGCAGATTCTGACTTTGGTTTCTAAAGTGGTACAGTTCTTCTTTAGCAGCCTCTGATTGATCTTTGACCTCCTGCAGCTCCTGAATAAGCTTCTCCATCTCACTCGTGAATTCACTTGAGGTCTAAACCGAGAGACAACAGTTACACACAAGGAACAAGGCTTTATTTTCTAAAACAATGTAGAGGTTTTCTTATTAAATAACGGACTTCTATGTCATGCTGGCTCAGTAAAAATATTCTTGTGTCCGAACATCTTCCGATTCAGAAAATTCGGCTTCCTTTCCAGTTTTCAGACTATTACAGAATTTATACCTTTGGTGTTAATTGCATGTTATGTGCTGGAGCCATCTTGATAATATTTTCAACAAATACTTGAACCATATTAGATATTTGAAGGTCTTCAAAAGAGATTGTTCACTGAGGAGTGTGACTAATAAAAACAAGTCTACATTAAATAAAGTGTTTTAAGCCTTTCAACACTGACAGCAGTGGAGCTGATACATTGATGCTTTGAAAATCCTAACATTGGCTTGGAATAATGTTCGTACACTGCATTCATTATACAGAAAAATGAAAGCGCTACGGGAGGTGATCTGTCTTCTACACTTACCGCAGCAGGTGATGTAGGTGTTGTTTTTATTTGGTTGAGCAGGTCCATGAGCTTTGTCAGCATTTTCTCGTACTCTTCAACTTCCTCTTCTGAACTAGCAAGCAGATGTTTTTGCAATTCTTGGGCCTTCGACATGGAACTCAGATCTACTTCCAGTTCTCTCAACTTCTCCATCAGGAGGACCATATTCTCCATTGTATTTACCGAACACTGTTCGACCTCCATCTCTGAACAGGATCCCATTAATCCTGCAGTGGGTTCAACTACCTTTGATTCCATTTTTTCTCCAGCAATGACCTTTGATTCCAACTCTTTTCCATCATTCTCCTGATCCACTTCTATCTCACACTGTTGCTTTAATCCTATCTCTTTCCCAGCAAGGGGTTGGCCCAAATGTTCTCCATGTTCCACCTTTAATTCCAACTTTTTCTCAATATCATCCAAAAAGGTCCCACTTTTTATCTTACTTTCAAACTCTTTGGTTTGGATGTTTGTTTCTAGATGTTCCAACTGGCTCAAAGTGGCTACCTTCTCCTTGAGTTTCTCCTCCAGCTGGGAGACCTTCAGATGGAGGGTTCCTGTTTCAGATTGTGCTTTATCCACCTCTGATCTACAATCTCTCAGTTCCACCTCTCTCTCTTCTAGGAAATTCTCTAGCACCTCCACTCGCTTTGTTAAATTGGACACTGTGAAGGTGGCACTTTCCTCCAAAGCATGAATCTGAACTTGGGCCACCACTAATGCTGCAGTCTTCTCCCTCAACACGTCTTCAAGTTCAAGAACTAGCATCTCATTCTTCTTCTCCTTTTCTTCTTCTGTCTCTCTTTCCTCTTGCAGGGATCCATATTTGCTGAGAAGTGAGGAGTGGTCTTCCTTGAGTGTGTCAAGCTCTCTCTGAATTTGGTCCATCTTCTGTTTCAGTTCATCATGCCGGTCTTCCTCATCATCCTCAGCAGATTGTTTGTGCTCAATTTTGGAAAGCTCCTGCTGGAGTTTCTCGATTACAGAGTTTAGCTGCTCCACTTCTTCCTCGTTGTCTCGTTTGAGCCGATCCTGTTCTCCACGAAGGTACTCAACCTGAGACTCAAGCTCACGCACCAGCTCATTCTTTACCTCCACCTCCTGAGGGCATGATAAACCATGAAGAAAGTCAGGAACGAAAGAAAACAAGGAATATTCGATTGTGACATCTAGCACCCAGTTCCAATAATCTACGCTCAGTGGTTCAAAAGCAAGGGTTCAAATTTTACTTCAGGTATTCGAGCCAAACCTCCAAGACCTTCACACACCAATCACATGACTGTACAGTGTAAAATACGTTGAAGAGTCATGGATTAAAGTTAACATTATTATGGATTCACAAGTCTATTAGTCAAGTTATAAAAACGCAGATGTTTGGAACTGGGTGTAATTTGCAGCTTTACCCATTATCTTTTAGAAGACAGCTATGACATTTTGTGAGAACAGTCACCACAAATAACTTATCAAATATCCAATTAGGAAGATATTTACATGTGTTAAATGTTACACCCTATTTTTGTGGTAAATGATTATATATATATATTAATCTTGCATGCATAAAAAATATAGACCTGTGAGTAAAACAACCTTCCCAGTGTTTAATAAGTGCAGGTTCTGTAATAAGGTACAATTACTTGCACTCATTAATAATTGGGCATTTTTGCTACACATATCACAAAAAATATGTATAAATAAATATGTAGCAAAAACAAACCAAAACAATAAACAAGTATGAGGACGGTAAAACCATACTTCAGTAATAAACCAACAGAACTTAAAACCTGGACCCAGACGGAGGTTAGAACAGAAGCGGGTTTCACATAAACACACACACACAAGCGGGTACACACATATACGCCCGTTCCTCCAGCACGTGTGTAAGCCGTTACCTTGTTGTCTGGCTTCGTAGTTTCCGAAAGCTGAAGTTTAGCAATCTGTTCATTAAGAAGAGCAATTTGCCTGTTCTTCTCCTCCAAGACCTTCAAGAGTTAAACATCATCACATGACTCACCTTAAATCAACCCTAACAACCTGATTAGTGGGATATATCTCGGTAACGGCAAAAAAAAATATTATGATGGTTATGGTTATGTCATGGAAGCAATACAAGTGGAAAGGAGGTATCTAGAGGGAAAAAAACTAATTCAACCAAAGGAAATGGAGTGAAGGTAGAAACAAGGAACCAGTAGCTAGCTTCTGTAGCAATGTAGGCTTGTACTGAATTTCTGTATTCAGTAGCTAAGGTTTAGCTGCTTCTGACCTTTATTTAGTGTTTGATTTCAGAACCATGTCCATTCAGCAAACCCCTCAACAAAGTGTTCACATCATCTTCTTCTTCTTATAAAAATGGCAGCCATTTAAACAACCCAAATTACACTTTCCAATTTTTAATCTGGTATGGTAACAGTCCCGTGTCATTTTAACACACTTTTTTTTTTTTAAGGGGTTTTTTTGTAGGGGGCGTGGCCCAGCTGGAGTATTAGCATGTCACATGATCATAACGTGTGTACCTGTGATAGGAACTCAATACCCAGAAGTATCGCTTTTCTGACATACCCATTTAAACCTGGTCTATATTTTATTTTTCTGAGTTTAAAAAAAAAAACTAATGCAATCATAATAGGGTTTTAGAATCATATATTTTAGAGAATGACTTTTCAATAAAATTGTTATAAGGTGAAAGAGAGAGTAGATGAAAGAATAAAGGACAGAAACTCTAGTGAGGTAAACGTCTGATCATAGACCCTGACTAAGCAGGAACACCCTAGCTGTTCTTCCTCTTCACCTGTTGTTGCTATTAGCAGTCGTGAAAATGGACAAAACATTATACACAGTTAACTAGTTAATCAATCATCTCGTTATTTGATTATTTAAATAAGCATGTCTCACCATCTGTAAGCTGGTGTGAGCCTGAAGATCCTGCTGTTGTGTGCTAATCTCCTTCCTCTGGATCTCCAGCTGCATGTGGAGCTGCTGAACCTCCTCACTTTTGTTCTGGAGCTCATCCCTGAACTGTTCCAACTGCTCCTCCAGATTCACAATCTACAGAGGTCACGGGTAAAACAGTAAACATGAGGACAGACTACCGTTAATACCAGAGCAGCGTGACTACCATAAACACACCAACACATGCACAAACTACTGTTACTGCCAGAGCAGCACAGACCAACTGGGTCATGTGACAGGAAGTACCTCTTTTTCTTTTCTGTCCAGAGCCTCTCTCTCAGTCTGGAGTAAAGCCTCCAGGGTGACATCAGCCCCGCCTGACATGGAGGCATACTGCTTACTGTCCTCCTGCACGCACACACACACACAGTTGCCACAGTAACGGTGAACCCTTGAATTGAGTGTTGCTAATAGCTGAGCTAGGACTGCAGTGCTAAAATGCTCACCCTGGTTGGCGTGATGTCGCGGTTGTCGTGGGATACGAGCACCTCCTCCAGCATCCTCACACGCTCCTCCTGCCTCTCGATCTCCTCATCACGCTCCTGCACATCCCTCTGCAGCTGCTCCACTCGCAGCAACAGCTCACTGCACCAATCAGATTTCTCCTGCAGGGCCACGCTCAGCTCCTCCACCTGAGAGAGGGCGATGGGGAGAGAGTGAGACAAGGACAGAGAGAGAGAAAGAGGTGGAGAGAGAGGGGGAAGGGAGGGGGGAGAGAGAGAGATGGGAACAGAGGAGGGGGACAACAGATACATAGGGAAAGATTAAGGATAAAAAATATAAAGAAAAGATGAGACAGTAAAGACGGGTATGAAAAAGAAAGAAGGAGGAAAGAAGAAGAGTGAAGAAAACAGGATGAAAATCCAGAAGGTGAGGAAGAGAGAGAAACAGAAGGGGGTTATAGAGGGTGAGAAAGAAAATTAGGATAGAGGAAGGAAAGATAAGAAATAGAGGGCAATAGTAAGAAGGAAAGAAAGAAAGAAAGACACAAAGAAAGGACAAGAAAAGGATGGAGAAAGAAAGGAAGAATGGGAAGGAAAAAAGGAGGAATGACGGATTGATAAATGGAGGAAGGAGAAAAGGAAAGAAAAAAGGGAAAGAAAAGAAACAAAAGAGAAGTGATGGAAGGAGATGAACATAAAAATGAAGGAAGGAAAAAAAAGAAAAATGTGTAATTATAGTGTGATTATAATATGTGTGTGTGTGTGTGTGTGTGTTTCTACTGAAGCAGAAGCAAAGCTGCTGATTGGTCAACTGCTGTAATCCCGTAATGACATCACAATGACATCATCACCCAGCAGCTGCAATTAAAATTCTCCACCACTCTGTTTTTATTTCAATGGGAAAGTTTTACAGTTTTTTAACCCCTGAAAACAAGGGCAGGAGTTATTTACCCCTGAAAAAGTGGGCAGGAGTTATTTACCCCTGAAAAAAGTGGGAAGGAGTTATTTACCCCTGAAAAAAAGAAGGGCAGGAGTTATTTACCCCTGAAAAAAAGGAGGGCAGGAGTTAATTACCCCTGAAAAGGAGGGCAGGAGTTATTTACCCCTGAAAATGAGAGCAGGAGTTAATTACCCCTGAAAATGAGAGCAGGAGTTATTTACCCCTGAAAATGAGGGCAGGAGTTATTTACCCCTGAAAATGTGGGCAGGAGTTAATTACCCCTGAAAATGAGGGCAGGAGTTATTTACCCCTGAAAAAGTGGGCAGGAGTTATTTACCCCTGAAAAAAGGAGGGCATAAGTTATTTACCCCTGAAAAAAAGGAGGGCAGGAGTTATTTACCCCTGAAAAAAGGAGGGCATAAGTTATTTACCCCTGAAAAAAGGAGGGCAGGAGTTATTTACCCCTGAAAAAAAGGAAGGCAGGAGTTATTTACCCCTGAGGAGGAGGGCAGGAGTTATTTACCCCTGAAAAAAGGAAGGCAGGAGTTATTTACCCCTGAAAAAAGGAAGGCAGGAGTTATTTACCCCTGAGGAAGAGGGCAGGAGTTATTTACCCCTGAAAAAAGGAAGGCAGGAGTTATTTACCCCTGAGGAAGAGGGCAGGTTATATTTCCCGTCTTCTCTTTGTTCTACTGTGAGTAGGTCCTGCTCCAGGTTCTGTATTGTTCTCAGCAGTGCACGGTTATCTCGGGGCAGAAACAAGAGGAAGGTGGTGTGTTTCTATTCTTGGTGTAAAACTAACAGCTTAAACCAGTTACAAAGGAGGACAGCAGGGTTCCTCTAAAACCTACACATAAACTGTAAGGTGGGGTACCTTGGTCAGGGGCAGATTGGGGGATAAATGAGTGTGATTTTGTTAGGGTAAGTTAGTGGGGTACCTCTCTGGGGGAGTACAGAATGGTAAATGGTGCTCGTTATGAGGCACATCAAGACCCAGTTGCCCCCCCTCACTGGACAAGTTCACAAGTCCCTCCTGCAGTTCACGTATCGCACCAACCACTCAACAGATGATGCCATCGCCACCACCCTACATCTGGCCCTCACCCACATGGACAAGAAGGACACCTACGTTCGAATGCTGTTCATAGACTTCAGTCCAGCATTCAACACAATCAATCCTCAGCACCTGATTGGAAAGCTGAACCTACTGGGCCTGAACTTCTCCATTTGCAACTGGATCCTGGACTTTCTGACTGGGAGACCTCAATCAGTCCAGATCAGGAACAACATCTCCAGCACCACCACGCTGAGCACTGGCGCCCCCCAGGGCTGTGTGCTCAGTCCACTGCTGTTCACTCTGCTGACTCAAAACTGTGTAGCAATGCACGGCTCCAATCACAACATCAAGTTCACCGATGACATGACCGTGGTGGGTCTCATCAGCAAGAACGACGAGTCAGCATACAGAGAGGAGGTGCAGCAGCTAACGGACTGGTGCAGAGCCAACAACCTATCTCTGAATGTGGACAAAACAAAAGAGATGGTTGTTGACTTCAGGAGAGCACGGAGCGACCACTCTCCGCTGAATATCGATGGCTCCTCCGTAGAGATCATCCAGTGCACAAAATTCCTTGGTGTTCACCTGACGGAGAACCTCACCTGGTCCCTCAAGACCAGCTCCATAACCAAGAAAGCCCAGCAGCATCTCTACTTTCTGTGAAGGCTGAAGAAAGCCCAACCCTCACCTCCCATCCTCGCCACGTTCTACAGAGGAACTACTGAGAGCATCCTGAGGAGCTGCATCACTGTCTGGTTCTGAAATTGCACCTCATCGGATCGCAAGATCCTGCAGCGTATAGTGAGGGACAGCTGAGATCATCGGGGTCTCTCTCCCCTCCATCACAGACATTTACACCACACGCTGAATCCGCAAATCCACCAGCATTGTGGATGACCTCACACACACTCTTCACCCTCCTGCCGTCTGGAAAAAGGTACCGAGGCATTCAGACCTCATGGCCAGACTGTGTAACAGCTTCTTCCCCAAAGCCATCAGACTGCTCAATACTCAGAGACTGGACTAAAGGCGTTTCACACCAAGGACGATAACTTTAACTATAACGATAAAGATATAGTTCTAAAAATCTTTCTAAATATAAAAGAATAGCAGATTCCATGTCACAACTATAACAATAATGGCACAGAGAAACGATATCGTTGAAATCACTTTCAGAACGATTTTTTTCCAGTTGATGAACGATAAACACATCAACAGCCAATCAGAATCCATCCTGCTGTAAAGAGCTCGAGCATTTAAAGCAGCAGATGACATGACTGCAATGCTCACTGAGAATAAACAGAATTATATCGTGTGTTGGTGTGGACACTAATATAGTTATCGTTCTTTTCTATAGTTATCGTTCTGTAAAAAACACCATAAACAAAATACTGTATTCACCCAATTAGTATGTTATGTTTACGTGCTGTCCTTTATTGTGCCTACTGTCCTGTTCAGTAATTACTGTACTGTCTTGAGCTGGTGCACACATTTACACATGTGCACTTCATGCAGACCTGTGGATGTCTACGTAGGTCTTAATTAGTCCTGTGTTGTTTATGTAGAACCATGTTCCTGGGGGAACCTTGTTTCGTTTCAATGTGTACTGTATCAGCGGTATATGGCCGAAATGACAATATAGTCACTCGATAGAGTAAATAAGTGAGATAGATCTCTGGGGTAAATTAGTGAGATACCACACTGGGGCAGCTTCAGAAGTTAATTTCCTAGGGAAATTAGGGGGTACCTCTCTGAGCCAGTTTGAGGAGGTAAATTTGTTGGGGTAAATCAGTGGGGTACCTCTATGGGGCAGCTTAGGAAGATAAATAGGTCAAAGGTGTAAATTAGTAGGGTAACTCTTTGGGGTGGTTTAGGAAGGTAAATGGGGTAACGGGGTAAATCAGTGGGGTAAATTAATGCGATACCTCTCTGTGGTCAGCCGGAGGCTTACTGCTGCTCTTCAGCTGCTGCTCCAGTTTCTGAATCTCCTGCTGAAAGACGTCTCGTTCATGTTCTCTGTCTGCAGCCTGCTCCTGAAAAGTCAAAGTTCATAAGTGAAGTCAAAGCTTAGAATGAACCCAAATGGTGTTCAAAAGGTCAAAGGTCAAGTGAGAAGGGTTGAGTCAAAGGTCAAAAAAGAACCTATAGACAGAAATCTATAGGAAATAGTGAACCTTGTATCTTGTAACTATGAACCCAAATGCCAGTGAACTCACATCCAGGAAGCGCCGGTTGTTCTCCAGCTGTTTTTCAAGAGCATGGATCTGCTGCCGGAGGTCGGCGTTCTCGGACAAGTGAGTCTCCTCCAGCTTGGCCATGTTTCTCACCTGCTCCTCAAGTTCTGCCTCCAACTGCTTCACCTGTTCCTGAAGCTCTGCATGATCCTTCTGGGCCTGACGTTGAACATCGACCTTCTCCTGCATCAGCTTTTCTGTCTCCTCCAGAAGTCCTAAACACAAACCCAACCCCACACACTCAAACGTTATCGGACGCCAGTAATTTGCATATGGAGAAGGTAGGAATGAAGATGTTACAATGGAGAATAAGGCCTTTTAAAAATCAGTCAAGAATCTTTAATGGGCTACTTGCACAAACACTTCACCAGGGTTCCTGTGGGCCGTCGTGTTTGAATACAGTAGCCAAAGGGTGCTTTTCACTGATCTTCTCTGATTCTCAATGGTTTTGGTTCATCTAGCTGATCTGGTGTGAAATGTCTGCTGCAGAACTTAGTATAGGAGGAAATGGTGAGATAACTGCTATGTAGATCTGCTAACCAGCATCTCCTTAGATCACTCTGAGCTGGGAAGTTGTGGAAGTTTAAGGCGGTTATATTTAGAAGACGTTGTGCAGAGAGGGACACAGCAGTGCTCATGAGATTTCTTCATTTGTCTGAAATAATTTCAGTGAACACTGATTTTGATCACATTACGAAGGACAAACAGTACTGCCGCATGTAAACAGTGCTACTGGAAACTCAAACAGCATAATTTCAAAACGGAAATGCATCATAGCCCTGAGTGCAGGCAGACCGTGATGGGGATGACTAATGGGGTAAATTAGTGATGTACGGCTCTGGGGCAGTCTGAGAAGGTAGAATTATTCATGTAAATTATTGGAGTAGTTTGCAAAGGTAGTTTGGGAAAGTAACTCTAATGCTGCAGTAGCTGAGTGGGGAACCTGAGGAGGGGAAGTTAATTGGTCACTGGTGTAAATGAGTGGTGTGCCACTCTGGGGCAGCTGGGGGAAGTAAGTGGAATAGTGGAGTAAATTAGTCGGGTATCCCTGTCAAGCAATTCTTTTGGTAAATGGGTCACTGAGGTATAAATGGGGTAACCTCAGGTAACTGGGAGGTAAATTTGCTCAGGTACATTAGTGGGGTACCTCAGGTAATTTGGGGAGGTAAATTTGTTGTGTACTACTCTGGGGCAGCTGGGAGAAGTAAAACGGTTAGAGGGGGAATGTAGCTACATGCCACTCTGGGGTAGTTATGGAAAGGAAAATGTTCAAAGGTGTACACATGGTGTACCATGTGGTTAATGTTACACTTATACGGATGATTAGTCATTTGCATATCACTAGGAATATATAAATATCACTATATTGTTAGAGTCAGTGCCAAACTGATGTTACAGTACAAATTTTGGGATCTCTGGTATTTTTGAAAGTGCAGCATCCCAGTCAGAGTAAATGTCCCGCTTCCAAAAACAACCTTTCCCACTTCCTGTTCGGCTTGTCCCATGACCCCCAACACATGCTGGTGACAGAATACCCAGAGTGCACATTCCAGCAGGTGAAGCAAATGGGGTGACCATTAAAATGGACTAAAATAAAATAATAACAAAAAGGAGCAAGAACAGTGCAAACAGGAAGCTGAAAAACTGAAAGGAAATGCAATGTCCATGCCCCGCAGTGCTCTCAAGCAACAAGAAATGAAATAAATATGTCCTATTTCAGCAACCATCAGTGCTCATGCTAACATTGTAGCCTCAACCTTAAAATGAAAACAAACTGTGTATGCAGCGTGTCATGGTTAAATAAAAGTCGTTTAGCTGTTAGTTCAGCAGTGAAAGCCAATAGCAAGCAAGCTCATTAGTGAGTCAGTAAAAATGGGCAGGGTCAGTGGCCATGCTCATGGTGGACACACACCTGCCTCAGGTGCATCATCAACTGCAGCCTCAACTAGGCCTGAAGAGAGAGAGACAGTAAATCAGAGTACATTCAGAATATTAAACAATTCTGCAAGGGGAGAAAGAGAGAGAGAGAGAGAGAGAGAGAGAGAGAAAATATCATGCCTGTAGGGTGGTTATAGAGTGTTTAGAAGTTGTGAGACACTTTAGTACCCATAATGCTTTGCACAGTTCACGACCTCTGTGATAAATACATTAGAGTGAGGAGTGTGAGGAGTGTGTGTGTGTGTGTGTGTGTGTGTGTGTGTGTGTGTGTGTGAGAAGTGTGTGTGTGTGTGAGAGAGAGAAGTGTGTGTGTGTTTGTGTCTGTGTGAGGAATGTGTGAGTGTGTGTGTGAGGAGTGTGTAATGTGGTGTAACATACTTAGCTCTGCCTCTGTGGCTCCGTCCGTCATGGAGTCTTGTTGCCGTAGTAACAGGTCCTGCTGGTCACTGATGTCAAGTCTTTCCTGTTGTAGTTCCTGAAGTTGGCTGTTGGTCATCTGAAGCTCCGCCTCCAGCTGCTGCTGCAGTGTTGTCCCCTCACGCACCTGCTCCTCCAGGACCCGCCTCTCACCCGAGTACCCATCAATCAAACCTGATCCGACCAATCAGAAAGATACACACATGCAACCATGATTACATTCACCACAATTCATTTATACACGCATATATTTATTTATTAATGCATTTACTGACCCACTTATTAATTAACATATCATCCATCCATCACTCCACTTATCCATCCAACCATCACTCCACTTATCCATCCATCCATCACTCCACTTATCCATCCATCCATCCATCACTCCACTTATCCATCCATCCATCACTCCACTTATCCATCCATCCATCCATCCATCACTCCACTTATCCATCCA
>JANDJT010000041.1:267020-277760 GCA_024331685.1 Stegophilus panzeri | reverse complement strand
CTTCCAGTGAAATCTCGCATTGATTATAAAATACTATTATTAACCTATAAAGCACTAAATGGTCTCGCACCACAGTACCTGGGCGAACTTTTGGTCTTTTATGATCCTACTTAGATCAAAATCTTCCTACTTACTCACGCCTACTTAGATCAAAAGGTGCAGGCTATTTGTTGGTACCTGGAATAGTGAAGGCTACAGCAGGGGGAAGAGCTTTCTCTTAGGTAAAGGAGCAGATCTAGAGGCTCACAGGTATAGAGTGTTGAGGTGAACTGGGATGTTTGTATGCTGCCCCCCACCCCCCACGTTCACACCTTCACCCAGGTGTGTTGATGGTGGAGTGGCTGGTCGTCTCATGTCCCAGGGAGACCTCATGTCTGTGTTACCTTCTGGTTCTCCCTTTTAGTTACACTGTCATAGCTAGTCTTGTCGGAGTCCCTGCTTTCACTCACGCACAGTACATTGTCCTTAACCATTACAGGGCAATAACCATACCTAATAATCTCTCTCTCTTTCTCTCTCTCTCTTTCTCTCTCTCTCTCTTTTTCTGTCGAGCTACACATGATACTCCTGAGATACCAGTGATCCTGACCCCTTCTGCTCTCCGGACCTGCCTGATCCATCCTGATGTCCTACTTCTGGTTGGAGTTCTCATCAGTTGGAAGTCACATGCTGCTGCTGAGGATGACCCCATATGGTGCAGACTAAAGATCATTGAGATTACTGACGATGGTTCCACTTAAACTTAAACACCATAAAGATGCTCTGGACCTCAATTCATATGAACAGTTATTCTATGATGGCTTTAGAACTACAATTACCACAAACAGTTCTGCACTTGATTCTCCATCAGTGAACAGTGGAGAAGACTTCATGTAGAAACCGTGATGAATTTCCTGCTTACACAACTGCACTATTTGAGCATGTAGTATTAGTACATTTACAAAAGGGGTGTATTTATTTATAATCGCACTATCCGGTGGTACCCAGATGAGGACGGGTTCCCTTTTGAGTCTGGTTCCTCTCAAGGTTTCTTCCTCATATCGTCTCAGGGAGTTTTTCCTCACCACCGTCACCTCTGGCTGCTCATTAGGGATAAATTCATACATTTAAAATCTAAATCCTGAATTTATATATTTCTGTAAAGCTGCTTTGGGACAATGTCCACATGCTACAGTAATAAAACTGAACTGAATCCATTCACTCGTCCCTTCCTTCCTCCATTCACTTCAACAATCATTTATCCTCTCATTCTTCATCCATTCGTATTACTCATATCTGCTACTCCCAGTCAATCTGTCTGCGTATTCAGCAGTGCTCATGCAGATATTTAATAAACAAACACTTTTTACAGGTCACACACACACACACACACACACACACACACACACACTTCTACACACACACCATGTCAGAGGCAGTTTGTTTAGTGAGGCTTTTGTGGCAAATGTGAATGAACCATTATACTCCAAGTCCAATCTTTTACAGGTCACTGCCTGCACTCTGTTGTCTTTCTCTCTCGCTCTCTCTCTCGCTCTCTCTCACATACACACACACACACACAGCAGAAGAGTTGCTGTATGTGTATAATACTCACAGTAATCACTGTTATAATCAGAGACACAGACAGGGAGATCTCAGTACAGAGTGAATATTGGCTGAAATAAAATAGCTCTCCCTTATTTAAACACACAGACACACACACACACACACACACACACACACCTGTAGACACACCCTGTGGTCTGTGGATCAGATTAACTGTGCATCAGAATGTATAATAGACACAAAAGGAGTTGCTTGCGGAGGTCAGAGGATGAAACTCCTGGCACTGCTTTTATTAAATGACTCCTGTAACACACATCACTGTTTATCTCAGGACTCGACATCTGCTCTACACAGACCCAGTAAAGTATCTCACCAAACTGAACCACCGAGCTGAACCCTCAAAAAATACTGTACTGGTCAGACTGTGTAGGAATGGGAGGGACTGGTCATACTGGGTCAAAGAGACTGCTATAAAAGATATGTACCTGACCTCAGGTGGTTTAATCAGGAGACCTAAATACAGGTAGTCTTATAAACAGACTAAACTAAAATAATCATACAGACTAATGTAAACACATGATGGAGAACAACAGTCATTATTAACATTAAGACTGCAGAAACAGAGTGAATACAGGTAGAGAATAACCAAAACTCTTACACTCTTTTAACACTACACCCTGCTCCGTGTATCAGCCTCAATTTCACACCTTCCTCAAGTCATACTTTAAAACCATATGAGGTGCATAAAGACAAATACATATGACTAAATATTACAGAATTAAATATTTACACATTCAACATAAATATCTCCGTACTTTGTAAGGAAAGGAGGCACATATGAACTCCTGTGAATGAAAGAACTTTGGTCCGAAAGGTTTAAATGAACTCAAGGACAACCCCAGAACTGCTGAAGGAGCTGGAAGCATCAGGTACCAAACATGGTCCTGGACTGCCATGGCCTCTGAGGCGATCATGCATAAAAAAGCCATGCTGAAGCTTTTTAAAGCCTTTTGGAAGAGGTTTCTCCGCTTGGTTATAATGATCAGCGTTATGTACGGAGGAAAAGGGGCGAGGCTTTTAATCCAAAAAACAACATCCTAACCGAAGCATGGTGGTGGCACCATCGTGTTGTGGGCATGGTTTAGCTGGAAAAGGGACTGGTACACTTCAGAAAACAGCTGACGTCATGAGTAAGGAGCATTAAGAGGCAGAAGTTAAAACTTGGTCACAGCTGGATCTTCTAGCAGGACAATGCTCCTAAACAAACCTCTAAAGCTGTAACAGAATGGCTTGGAGAGAAGAAAGTGTTGGAGTGGCATCACAAAGCCCTGACTTGAACAACATAGAACCATTGTGGATTAAACTGAAAAAGGAAGACGACAAACATGACCTCCAGGTTCTTTCAGGAGGAACAAGCTCCAGTAACGTACTGTGAGAAGCTTGTGGAAGGCTGCACCAAGCATTTGATTCAAACTCAACCAATTACAATGCAAAGACACCAAATACTAATTAAGTGCATGTAAACTTTTAACCCATTAGATTAGTTTAGATCAGATTAGATTCCCTACTGGATTAACACAGGGCATGTGCAGTAACATGAGGTGTGTGGACATTTCTGAAGGAGAGTTTACTGAAGCATGAAGCAGTGAAACACCTGTACCACCAGCACTGTACACCCGCACAGTACACCTGCACCGTACACCAGTACTGTACACTGGCACTGTACACCTGCACCATACACCGGTACTGTACACCGGCACTGTACACCCGCACCGTACACAGGTACTGTACACCTGCACCGTACACCCGCACTGTACACCGGTACTGTACACCCGCACCATACACCTGCATCGTACACCGGCACTGTACGCATGCACCGTACACCGGTACTGTACACCCGCACCGTACACCTGCACCGTACACCGGTACTGTACACCCGCACCGTACACCCGCACCGTACACCTGCACCGTACACCCGCACTGTACACCAGTACTGTACACCCGTAATCTTTTCTGTTTTTACAGAGAAACTGATTTAGTTATATTTCGCATTTTTAAATGTTCGTAGTTTTGAGGTTATTTTGCTGCCGGTATTTTAACTCCATCACTCAGTGTATATTAGTACACATCAGACACACTATTATTATAATATGACACATCACACACACTCTCTGTGAGGTGCTAACTCATGTCCAAGCTATGTGGTGTGTTCACACACCTTATAATTATATTTAACCTGTCTGAGATCACACACACACAGCAAATATTTACTGAACACAATATGGATTATCGCTAAGTGCACATGACTGAAGTCAAACCATAAACAGACAGACAGACAGACAGACAGACAGACAGACAGACAGACAGACAGACAGACAGACACACACCTTCAGCGTGATTGAGTTGCTGTGTGAGCTTCTCTCGAGCTGCTCTCTCCTCCTCTAGTCTTTGCTGAAGCTCCTCCTGTCTGATTAGTAAGTCGGCGATTTGCTGGTCATGACTGAACTTCTCCTTCATCAACTCCGTCTGAGTTAACCGAGCGTGCTCCAACTGAGAGAGAGAGAGAGAGAGAGAGAGAGAGAGAGAGAGAGAGACAGACAGGCAGAGAGACAGATAAGGAGAGAGAGACAGACAGGCAGAGAGACAGATAAGGAGAGAGAGAGATAGACAGGCAGAGAGACAGATAAGGAGAGAGAGACAGACAGGCGGAGAGACAGATGAGGAGAGAGAGACAGACAGGCAGAGAGACAGATAAGGAGAGAGAGACAGACGGGCAGAGAGACAGATAAGGAGAGAGAGAGACAGACAGGCAGAGAGACAGATAAGGAGAGGGAGACAGACAGGAAGAGAGACAGATAAGGAGAGAGAGACAGACAGGACGAGAGACAGATAAGGAGAGAGAGAGATAGACAGGCAGAGAGACAGATAAGGAGAGAGAGATAGACAGGCAGAGAGACAGATAAGGAGAGAGAGAGACAGATAAGGAGAGAGACAGACAGGAAGAGAGACAGATAAGGAGAGAGACAGACAGACAGGAAGAGAGACAGATAAGGAGAGGAAACAGAGAGAGACAGACAGACAGATTAACATTGTGTGAGAACTGTTTTTATTCTACACAATACAGTTCAAATCAGTTTACGTGAACTGTTGGTAACCATCTATAAGGGAATGCAATTATATAATTACACCAAGATCGCGCGCACGCACGCACGCACACACACACACACACACACACACACACACACACACACACACAGGAAGGTGAGGGAAGGTGGTGACCACCATAAACACTTATCCGGTTCCATGAGACTTTGACTACACTCCTGCTGTAAAACCTTACAAGCTCCTGTCTCACTCTCACTCTCTCACACACACACACACACACAGTGTGCTGATTAGACCATCATGACCTTTGCTACAGCTGATATTGTATGTGTATACTGAAAGCCTCTCTCAGTATTTATGCTGTACGTCTCGATCCTCACCTGTCTCCCCTTTACCTGTCTCACTCTCAATACTCACACGACATGGTGTTATAAAAACTCTCACTCGACCCATCTCTCCCTCCATCCCCACCTGAGTGGCAGGTGCTTACTGTATTCATATTAACTGGCACATCTTAAATGAAAAGATAAAGATCCGATCCTGTATGATCCTTGAGCCATGACTTTACATTCCATCCTCCTCCTGGTGATTTAAATAAATAATAAATAATACATTCCTAAACATTTACTCTGGTTTCTTTCAGTTAAACTCATGAGATAACGCTACTAGAGAAAGAACACGGAGAAATGTTCATTATTACCTTAGAAATGGCAAATAAATCTCATTTCTTCTCAAAGCTGTCCAGAACCAGCAGGTAAAGGATGTTCTCCCCAACTGCTGTCCTGCACACTACTGTTAAATACACTACATACATAAACTGTCTCACCATCACCTGTCTCACCCTCAGTACACACACTGTATGATGATGTACACTATATTCCCACCTGTCTCACCATCACGTCTCACTCTCAGTATACACACTGTATGATGATGTACACTATATACATAAACTGTCTCACCATCACCTGTCTCACCCTCAGTACTGACACTTTATGTACACCATATTCCCACCTGTCTCACTCTCAGTACTCACACTGTATGATGTACACTATATTCCCACCGGTCTCCCCATCACCTGTCTGCCCAACACCTGTCTCACTCTCAGTACTCACACTGTATGATGATATACACTATATTCCCACCTGTCTCACTCTCAATACTCACACTGTATGATGATGTACACTATATTCCCATGTGCCTGCCATCACCTGTCTCACTCTCAGTACTTACACTGTATGATGATGTGCACTATATTCCCACCTGTCTCACTCTCAATACTCACACTGTATGATGATGTACACTATATTCCCATGTGTCTGCCCATCACCTGTCTCCCCATCACCTGTCTCACTCTCAGTACTCACACTGTATGGCGGTGTTGGGAGGGAGATCTTAGTGACGATGCGCAGCAGGTGTCCGTGTGTGTGCCGCTTCAGGTGTGTGATGTGTGTCTTGATGACCACAGCGTTTTTCTCGTTCAGACAGACGGTCAGAGGGAAGGGGCGTGGCAGGGGGACACGGGATTCCACCTCGTACATGTCTGCCCCGTCCCCCCAAACCACATCCAACTCCCGCGAGCTGCAGTACGGCCAGTACGACTCCATCCTGTCCGTCTGAGTGTCTGTCTGTCTACCGGTTTACTTGTCTGTCTGTCAGAGCATGGAGGTGAGTATCAGTGACACACACAGTGGAGTATGTGTGTGACGGAGCATCGTACCGCTAAGCAACTGTCACCACGGTTAAGGTAAACACACACACACACACACACACACAATCCAGTTACTCAGTTAAATTAAATCAGAGGTCGAGTTATATCATAACTTCTCCGTCTATCTCTTTTTGTTTCTCTGTTTTCCCTCTCTCTTCTTTCTCTCTCACTCCTCCTCGTTCTCTTATTCTGCTTCTCTCTCACTTCTTCCTTCTATCCCCCCCTCCATCTCTTTCTTTCACTCTTTCACTCGTTCGTTCTCTGCTCCAGTTAAAATTCGACTCTTCAATAATCCAGTTCAAGCTTGTGTTTCATTAAATCCCCATTCTTGATAATTCTTTTCTTCTCTCACTCCCTCCTTCTTTTCTTGTTCTCTTTCTGTCACTCGTTCTTTAGTCCAGGTGAGGTCAATTCTTCAGTAGTCCAGTGCAGGTCGTGTTTCAGTATTTTCTCTCTCTGTCTTTCACTCATTAACAACACTTCCTCTGCCTCCGTGGCAACGCTCCGCTCCGCTGGGAGAGTGTAGTCCCTCATTAACCTTTCATGCATGCGCACACACACACACATACACACACTAAACACACACACTAAACACACAGACGAAGTAGAAAAGAAGCAGAGCTGGTAACGCAGCAGCTCAGAGAGCCGTGTACACTTCCTGGTTTGTGTGTTTCTACGTGTGCACAGGTCATACATCACATAGGGCAGGGCTTACACGCCTGAGGGAACATGGGTGTGTCCATTTACAAAAAAAAACACACACACACACACACACACACACACACACACACACACACACACACACACACCACCCCAGCGGCTCGTCAGACTGGATTCAGGCTCCAAAGTATTTTCACTTTGAAGTCTTCGGGGGTCGAACCCACTTCACCCACTCACTCATTACTGTCTGTCTCTCTCTCCCTCTCTTACACACACACACAAACACACACCTGTCATTATAAACTACTGAAGTGAAGAGTGAAGAGATATTCAGAGAAGACTGACACGATTTATTACAATCTTGAGAGAGAGAGAAACAGGTAGAGAGTGAGACACAAGGCTTTGCATATCTCCTAAACAACATCCACTGCATACTGCCCAAAAGGTTCCACATGGCCGGGGACACACACGGGGACACACACACACAAGGACACACACGGACACACACACACACACACACACACACACACGGACACAGGGCTTTATGCAAATCATCCTTAACCTACTGGCAGATGGAACTGACTTCTCCCACTGTCATCATGGATACATTCAGAGGAATCATTTGATTGTTTCTGAAGAAGTCAGTAATTCAGTAAATAATCCTGCACTCTGATTGGCTCGTTATGTTTCTGTGATGCCAGTGGGCGGAGTCAGAACGTCAGTGTTTTGTCCCTGTGTGATTGCCGTACCCGTGTTTGTGTCTCAGTCAGAGTGATGACCAGCTTCTCCATCACCTTCTGCAGCCTGGAGCTCACACTCCACACAGACCCCACCCCCTCCACAGCAAGCCCCGCCTCCTGAGACATGTCCAGCCCCTCGTCAGTATCTGTTGCCCCCGACAACGGGCTCGAGGTGTCTATCTCAGGCATGTCTGCTGTTAAAAAAAAGATAATAAATTTAATAATGCACTACTAGATCTAATATTCATTTATTTTATAAATATTAATAAAAATATGCTAATAGTATTCACTATAATTAATAATTGGTTATTAGCTGTTACTCAAAGATATAGCTAGCCAAAATAATCTGTTACTTATTACTGGCTTAGCTATTTTTAGTTATTAATGTTTAGCCATTAGCTACAACTGTCTTAGCTAACCAGTAACACGGTCGTGATTTATTATCCAGATCAGTCCTACCTCA
The DNA here is from genome assembly GCA_024331685.1 of Stegophilus panzeri. Classification (NCBI taxonomy): domain Eukaryota; kingdom Metazoa; phylum Chordata; class Actinopteri; order Siluriformes; family Trichomycteridae; genus Stegophilus; species Stegophilus panzeri. The sequence goes on along the minus strand of JANDJT010000041.1, from coordinate 269,539 downwards.
CAAAGACCCACCAACTGTCTTAGCTAGCCAAAAAATAGCTAATCGTTTTTACTGTCTTATTTAGTGATTAGATATTATCTATTATCAAGTATTTGAGCTAGCCAGTTTAGCTATCACCAACTTTCTTAGCTATCCTGCATTTACAATTAATTATCAGCTGCTAACCAAATATTCTAGCTACCCAAATTCGCTAAGATTGAGTACTGACTTGGCAAGCAAGTTCAACAGCTTTCTTAGATATCCAGTTTAGCTATTAGCTACAACAGTTTTAGTTAGAATGAGACAGAATTTCACTGACAAAATTCTGAATAACTCGACACAAAAAATACTGGCAAGACAAATTTAGCTTCTCTGAGATGTACTGCAATATTTTAAAAAATAATTATTAGCTATTAGCCACAACAACCACAGCCATTAGCCAGTTTTAGTTTACTGAAGCATAAAGTGTGCATTTTTTATTTAGCGACTCACAGAGAACACGCCTCTGTGTGTGTGTGTGTGTGTGTGTGTGTGTGTGTGTGTGTGTGTGTGTGTGTGTTAAATACAGCATCCTAATCACATGAATGCGAGACATAAACCAGTCTGACAGGACACACAGCTAACACTGTGGAGTGACATCACACTGAGGTAAACTTCACTGGTGGGTGTGTGTGGGTGAGGAGAGTAAACACTGAGGTAAACTTCACTGATGTCTGTGTGCGTATGTATTGAAAGTGTTAATACAGCGTTAGCCACACAGCCGCCAACATTCAGTTAAGAAGAGAAAATCTTTCAATAGCATTTTAACATTTCTCAGAATGGCAGAACTCACATTAGCGTCAATGCTAACATGCAATAAGTGTAATTACAGTGCAGTTCAGCATTAGAAAATAAAACTCAATTAGCTCTTAATTATTAGCCAAAACAATGTTTGTTAGCTATTACTTACCATTTAAAATATATTAGTTAGTAGTCACAATAGAACTAACTAATATTAGCTACTAAATACACTTGAATTATCTACTAGCTACAATGCTTTTTAGTCAATATTAGTTCTGTGCAATTAGCTACATTACATCTACAGCATTTGGCAGACACCCTTATCCAGAGCGACTTACTTATATCTCATTTATACAACTGAGCAGTTGAGGATAAAGAACCTTGCTCACGGGCCCAGCAGTGGTAGCTTGGTGGTGCTGGAATTTGAACTCATGACCTTCTGCTCAGAAGTCCATTGTCTTATCCACTGAGCTACCACTACAGTGTTGGCTATTAGCCAAAACAGTAATATCTATGCAACCAAAAAAAACAAACCCAAGATCTATTCTTAACTAGCCAGTATTAGCAATACATATAACATAACAATGCTAAATACAGTGAACATGTTAGCTCTGTTCACCTGAGTGTGTGATGGGCTGGTCTCTGATGGTCTCCTCTATTAATGTAGCCATCTTCAACATGTCCATTAACACGTGATGCAATCTGTTAGAAAGACAGACAGTTGTTGTTGTAGGTGTAGTGCAGTTCTTGCTGCAGTTCAGTGAGGGTTGCTATGAATATTGGTGTGGTTTCTGCAACGTTTTATAGTGATTGTTTTATAGTGATAGTGGTAGATAGTTTTTAGGATTTGGCAACTGAGGAAACAGGAAGTGTCGCAGCGAGCAGTGTCCCTCGAGCTGACGCTATTCTTCTAATCGCTATACTTTAAAATTATATATATTCTTTACCTTACGTTATTTCTTTACAACGTTTACAAATATAACTAATACTACTTTAGATAAAACAATCGTAACGTTGCGCTGTCGCTAAGTTTTATTGGTTCTTACAGACATCCGCGACTAGCTTGTAGCCCACTAGCATCACCTTACCGCTAGCCTTGTTTACGTTTCACATTTATCTCATTTACCGCTGTTTTTTTTTTTTTAAAGCAAATATATCGGTTGTTTCTCCGCTTTTGAGTGCAGATGAGGATTCGCTCGAGCTGCACATGGTGCTACTGGAACTGGAGGATGTGGAGAAACAGATCCGCGGCCTACTCGACAAGCAGGCCCAGCTGCTGGAGTGAAGAACCACGCTGGAAACATCTTGTGCCTCTGCCTGCACATCCAAGGTAAGCACGCAGTTTGGTGTTACCACTCCCAGCCCCTCTACGCCATGTGTTTCTCTGTGCAGGGACCATGCACCCAATACTTTTCCAGCCGAGGTCTCCGTCACGCTGGCGCCGACTCACCATGGACCTAGGGTGCACCAGCAACGAAAGGCGAGAGCCATACCCCGGGCGAGGACCTCTCCACCTCAAGTGTTCGAGATCCCAACCAGGAACCGCTTCGCCCCTCTCCGTAAGACCAGACCAAACGCTGTGATCGTCGGGGACTCCATTGTGCGAAAGGTCCGCGTCGCTTCAACAAAGGGTAAGGTGCACACACATTGTTTTTCTGGTGCTCGTGTCCTTGATGTCGCTGTGCAGGTATCCGGGATCCTGAAGAAGGACGAGCGCATTGGAGCGGTTGTGCTGCACGCGGGGGCAAACGACATCAGGC
>JANDJT010000041.1:221934-234734 GCA_024331685.1 Stegophilus panzeri | reverse complement strand
AGTCGAAAAGAGAAGGAATGTGATATGTAATTAAAGCATGGAGACTGTCTCTGATCTAATCCACAGTGGAATAATTTGGGAATGTCATGACAGAAAGCTGTGTAACTTTGAGACACAGCACTGTTCTGTGAGGAGCAACACCCTGTGGATTTACTCAATCTGTAATGTAATGTAATCCCACACTAATGCACTTTATAAAGCACTGAGTGGAGATCAAATCGATTTTCCAGGCAGAAAGTGCTGATGGGAACTGAGCTGGGTTTGTTCTGGTTCTGCTTCAGCTGGGATTACTAAAAGGAGCTCAGATTAAACACCACAATCAAGACTGCTGAAAAGATATTTTAGAGTGCTTACAGTTACAGCACTGAAAAATGAAATGTAAATAATTTCAGGTATGCAGCTGCTCTGACTTGCTGAGATATCAAGTACAGAGCTGTCAGTGTGAGGTCGGCCCATAAAACTGCCAAACCTGCTCCACAAGTACTAACGGTAAAAACATTCAGACAAACAAAATCCAGCCCTTCAAATCTCATCTTAATGTTTGTAATGTTTGTAAACACAGCTGATAAACATGAGAGCGTAAACAGGTATGTGCTCTTACCTTCGCTTTACCGGCCTCCAGCTTTCTCCGCCGCTCCTCATCCTCCATATCTGCGCTTTCTGAACCTAAACACGGGATAAAATGACTTCATGCGAAGCGTCAATTAATAGCACCGACGTCTACGATTAAATCTAGCCAGGTGACATTAAACAATTCCGGTAAAACGCCCTAAAACCATGCGGGATTGTCAGGCTGTGTGTTGACAACTGCCAACTAGTGCAGCCACTGCAGCCGCCATGTTTTTCCACGTAACCTTACGGCGCGTACACGACGTCATCGCGCAGTGACGTCATCACGCGGAGCTAGGAACCGTTCAGCACTAGCCAAGTGTAGTGTTGAGGCTGTTATGCTAGGTAGTAGCATAAAATCACGTTTAAGTTTTAAATAAATATGTGTATGCGATTGGTTAAAATCTAACTGGACAATTTGTTTTCATATATTACAAATCAAGTGCCTTTCAATTTTCAGAATAACTCAGAGAGTCAATACTTTCTTACAAACAGATTGTGAAAACATTAGTGTCTTTTTTTTCCATAAATATTTTATACAACCAATAACTGAGGTATATTTGGTACATTTCACAATTCTAGTCTTACATCATTTGGATATTCATAATTATTATTATTCATTACCCACAGTGCTGTTGAATTCTGGATTGTGATTGGTTGGAAGGTGTTGATTTTTTTTTTTTTTTTTTTTAACAGCAGCTCTGAGAGTAGTACAGGTTTATACTAATGTGCTCCTTCTAATACATGATCGTTTCTATAGTAACGGTTCGTTCACAGGGACGTGTACAGCGGACGCTCCACATAAACAGATTTAAAATGTTGTAATCGTTGATGTGGTGAAGTTTTCTGTAAGGAGAAATGTGTTTATGTGGTTTTAGTTAAATATGACTGCAGTGTAACAGTCAGAGGTGAAGCTGTGACTTTAAGTTTTCCCACATCTTCAGGACAGAGGAGTTTACACTTCTTTACTGTTTCTTGGGAATAAACAATGACAAGCTGTGTTTGTTTTGTTAACTTGAAGAGAGAGAATAGAGAGAGAGAGTAGAGAGTGAGAATAAAGAGAGAGAGTGAGAATAAAGAGAGAGAAAATAGAGAGTGAGAATAAAGAGAGGCTGGTGAGGGAACAACTGTTTATATTGCTATATATTTACAGGAACAGGAACTCACTTATTTCACTGATTTTCCACAACATTAAGTGTAAAAAGTTATTTTTAAATATTTAATTTTTTTTTTGCAAAAAGTTATATTCTTTAATAAATGATAAATGGGCAAAACCAAATGATTATCCCAATAAAACCATTAGAAATTCAGCTACATCCACTAAAACCAGTACATTTCCACTCGTTAATATTATCTGCAGCAGTCGGAATGTTTTCTTTTCTAGTTCTGCTTCATGACTTCAGTTTGCATGATGTTAGTGTGTGTGTGTGCATGCGTGCGCGTGTGTGTTATTAATATGCACATACCTGCAGCAGTGCTACTTGGTGGAGTGTGTGTGTGTGAGCGTCTGGTGGGAGCTGAGCAGCTGATGGTCTGGCAGATCTTTAATTCGACCCATCTTCTCTTGGACATGCTGCTGTTACTATAATACACCTGAAGTCCTGAAATCCAACTGTAACACACCTGAAAACAAACCTGAGCTCAGCTGAACTCACACCTGAAGAGACCTACACACATCTGAACACTTTACGTCCTGCAGCTCCACCTTATTCATTATTAATATCACAGGTGTAGTGTGTCAGAGAAGAGATCGATCACACACACACACACACTTAACATGTAATATAATGTAGGAGGCGGAGCTTCCAATTGCACTTCCTGGTTGGAAGCTTCTCCCCATTTAATTTAATCATTAATGTTAATGTTAGTTAGTTAACTAGTCAAGTGCAGATATATTGGCACCTCTACAGCAGCAACAACATATAATGATAAAAAATTTCAAGTAGTTTAATTTTCACCAATAATTCTGAAGTTTCTCTTTCATTTCTCCTGAGCTAAAGGCATATTGTTGAATTTTCTTCTGAGGAAAAAGTCTGTGACTTTACACCTAATTACAACCAAAATATACCTGAAACATCGTATTAGAATAAATATATGAAAACCAATGTACAGCTTTGGTCACATTAGTGAATGACACAGTGACAGCAGGTTAATTATCTGATCTCTGAGGGAGGGAGAGAGAAAGAGAGAGAGAGACAGATGATCGATGGTGTACAATGATCATTAAATATTAATGAGGTGAGAATGAAATTAGGAATTCACAGAGAAGCTCTGGTTTCTCTCAAGTGGCCATATGACTGGACTTTAATGGAGTCTGATTATTCTGTAATCCTTTATACTGTACATGATGCTAAACTGCTGGCTATAATCCCCCATTACACTACATTAGCCTCGTAGATGTGGTGTAAAGCTAAAGAACACACACAGAACATGACCTTGTTCATTTTTATTGTTTTAATGTGAAATGTTCATTGTTATACATTTTATACATTTATTTAATTAGAAAAATAGTGAGCATCAAAATGAAAAGTGCTGAATGTCTTGAGATCAGATCAAAGATTCAGTTATTTTTTCAGTCAGCTTTAAAGAAGAGTTACAGTGAAAGAATAAAATGTAATCGTACAGGTAATGTGGAGGTTAAATTTGACTCATGTTGTATATGTAAAAGAGAGAGAGAGAGAGAGAGAGAGAGAGAGAGAGATCACTGCAGGCGTTAGTGAGCGACTGTGTTCCAAATCCCCTGACCACGTGTCCTTGTGTCCTCACAGGTCTTTGAGTGTGTCTCCTCCTGTTGCCTTCTCCAGCCAGTGAGGAGGCCACGTGGATTTAATACTCGGACGCTCCTTCACCCTCTCGTAATACTCCATCAGGTTAGGATAGCGGTCCTTACTCAACCTGCACACGCCAATAAACATCATACTGTACTTTGTACAGGAATATACAAATATATACACACTGCCTATGTGAGTGGCTGTGTCCTAAACACAACAACACGTGAGTAGTGAGAGATATCTGTTATCAAGTGTTCACACACACACACACACACACACACACACACACACACACACACTTACCCAAAGCGTGGGAGGAAAGCAAAGACAGGGAAGAAAATGACATCAGCAATGGAGAAGTTTCTCCCAGCCAGGAACGATCCTTTATCCATCTACACAGAGAGAGAGAGAGAGAGAGAGAGAGAGAGAGAGAGATGAGAGAGTGTCACTGTGTGTGTGTGTGTGTGTGTGTGTGTGTGTGTGTGTACCTTCTGTAGGTAACCCTCCCACAGTTTGAGTTCAGTCTTCAGGTTCTCTAGGTTTCTCTTCAGTGCTGATTCGTGTCTCTCGGGTTCAGGGATGTAATGATTGTAGAACAGACCCTCATCTGCACAATCAGCATCACACACACTTCATTACAGGTCAAGTGATAGTGGATTTTACCGGAATTACAAGGTACAACTTCACCTCAAACACAGCATACAAGTCCACTCAGAAGCACTTCTTCCCTTTAAACGAGTTATACTGTATATAAATGTATTAGCTTCTGATCTATCACCATACAGACATTCACTTATTAAATCTATAAGTGACTATACACTTCACTGTTCTGAGGTAAACACACAGCACTCAGCACAGTTAGCTCCAAACATGGAGGTGTTTTGAGGTCATTCCACCTGCACATTAGCACTCAAGTCAAATCAAACGCCGCAGAATTCTGCAGGGAAACGAAGCGGAGTTTGATTCAGTTTTACTTTACAGCGACACCCAGTGTTCAAAACAGGAACTGCTCTAAAATCGACCACAACGTTTTTGAACGCTGTTTATTTATTTATAACGCTATTTATTTATTTATAACGCTGCACAAAAACATCATCAGACAAATCAAGCGCAAAAAAAACTTTTGCACTTTTACTTTCATCCACAAATTCAAACATGCACTCCGCAATGTTTCTTAAAGAAAATACACTGCAGTGATAAATTGTGCAAAAAAATGTTAGGGCACTTTTCTTTGAGCAAACGGAATAATTTATAAAGAACTTGGAGCTATTTTTAGTGAGGAAAATGCTTAATTAGCTTCACGCTATACAATTAATTATAAATTAATGATTTATTATAACATAACAGCACAGCTATATTATTATTATTATTATTATTATTATTATTATTATTATTATTATTATATTAGTATACATACACATCTTCTGCTGCAGTGTGCAGGACTCAAACACACGCTGCAACACGAGCGCCTGCTCCTTCATATCATCCGGCATCAGCTGAGTACCCTGAGACTTAAACTGGTTCTACACACACACACACACACACACAAACACACAAACAAGGCTGTTTACTAGGTTAGATAGATACTAGGGCTGAGCAATATGACAAGATTTTCATATCATATATAGTTCTGAATACAGTGCTATGATACACAATGTTTCATAATATAACCGTTTGCTAATGATTTCCCCAAATAAATTAATTTACATATAACACTTAAAACGTTTCAAAATCTGTACAAGTGCAAAACATCTCAGAAAATTAATTGACAATTTATCATAATATCAATATTATATATTCACAGACAAACAGGATGTGTAGTGTTGACTTCTTCCTATAAGACATAACTTATAATCTATTGTTCTCTATTCTGACTATAACTACTCTGTGTTCAGAAAAACGTCCGCCTGTATGTAAATTGGTCCATGACGTCACATGGCGACAGACATTTCCCCTGAAAGATGCTGGGACACTGCTCCCCTCCCCTCCCCTCCTTACCTCCAGGTACATGCAGGCAGCCAGGGACTCATTCACCACCACGTCTCCGTGTTTAAAAGTGGGAAGCTAAACAAACAAACAAACAAACAAACAAATAAATAAATAAATACTAGTTTATGAGTTATAAACGAGGACCTCAGGATGAAGTGAGAAACTTTTGGTCGGTGTAATATCTACCTGTCCTCTCGGGTTCAGCTTCATCACCTCCTCACACTGGTGCTCTTTTTTATCGAAAGAGAGAAGTTTGTGGTGATAGCCCTGCAGGTTCTTCTCCTCCAGAGCGATCTGAACTCTCCAGCACGGAGGAGATCCCGAGCCCCAGTACAACATCATGTCTTCAGCCATGTTTATAACAGAGTCTGTATAAAACACTCGGAGAAATGCCTTATTGACTATAACTCTGTACTTTGGACCTCTCTGTGTGAAGCACAAACCACGCCTTCTTCTTCCTCCTCCTCCTCCTCCTCCTCTTCCTCTTCTTCTTGTACTGTTTATTAGCGGTTGGCAACCAGCTCTTGGTGCATTACCGCCACCTACTGAACTGGAGTGTGATGCGTCAATGCTCAGGGGGAAAAACAAACCAAAAAACCCTTATAATAACAATAATGATGATGAAATTAAATACAATTAAACATCTTATATTCTTGTATAATTTCAAATTTCTTTTAGAAATCTTAGCAAAGGTATTCTAATATTTTTATCCCCTTGTTGTTTACTCAGTAGATGTTCTAAAGTCATATTCTTTTCTCCTTCTGTTCTCTGTTGTGTGCTGAACACTGCAATAAAACATGTTCAACATTTTAATTCATTCCACAGTGCCTACATAATCCATTAGGATTTTTTTTTTATTTATTTTATGCAGATTTCCACTCAATGCTGTATGTCCTATTCTGAGTCTTGTTATTATTGCTTCTTCTCTTCTTCTAAATCCAGTATCATTATTTGGTATTCCTACTTCCCTTTGAATTTTATATCCATTTGAATCTCCTCCATATCCCACTGGTTTTGCCATGCTTCTATTAGAACTTTTCTAATAATTGTCTTTGCTTCGGTTTTACTGATTTTTATGTCAATTCTTATATTATTCATCTTCAATGCACTCTTAGCATTCTTATTTGAAACCTCATTTCCTTCTACTCCAACATGAGCTGGGATGCAGATAAATGAAACAGCAGTGCTCTGATCTTTAAATCTACATATGGTCTGCATTATTTCAAGAATAAGATCTTGTCTACACTTTGATTGGCCATACTGAATGCTCTTTAATTCTGCCAATGGATCTGAGCATATTACTGCTTTCTTTATCCATTTTTCCTCTAACCACTGGAGGGCCATAACAACATCTACCGGCTCTGCTGTAAATACAGATAAAATATCTGGAGTTCGTTTCGTAAAAACTATTTCATGTTGTGGTACAAATACTGCTATTCCTGTTTTATTAGTTTATTACTGGATCCTTTGAACCATCTGTATAAATTTGTGTCACATCATAGTATGTCTGGTGAATATATTGATGAACTTGTACTTTTATTGGGTAATTATTCTGTTTCTTTACCTCTTCTACTAATTTAAGGTCTACTATAGGCATTACAAACATCCAAGGGGCGGATTGCAGACATTGGGTCTGTATGAATATTTTATCTATTTCATAGAGTTCACCATTTCCTCTGCTACCCATCCTATACTTTTTATATTTCCTCTTCCATGTTCCCAGCATTTTCTAAATACTGCCTTAGTTGGATGTTCTTTATTATTTCCGTCCAGAGACACGCTTTCTTCTAGTCTATTCCTCCTGTTTGATTTTTCCGAGAGAGAGAGAGAGAGAGAGAGAGAGAGAGAGAGAGAGAGAGAGAGAGAGAAAGCAGTACACGTCCTTACCGCCAGATGGCGCTAAGGTATATAAATATATACAGACATTTATGCACAGAATTTTTATTTACCTTGTTGCTGAGGTGATACACCCTCACTTCCTGTTTGGGAACTTTGCCATCAAATTCGTTTGCACTGTATGGACATCCTGTATATAAAAAATCAGATAAACAACTTTTTTTCCAGGCTGGTCTCATGGTGCTGCATGCCAAATATGGTGATGATTGTAAAAAATTTATAGGAGTAGAAGCAAAAAAATATTAAAAATGGTTGAAATATCTAATATGGCATCCATCCATCCATCTTCTATACCGCTTATCCTTTTCAGGGTCACGGGGAGCCTGGAGCCTATCCCAGGGAGCATCGGGCACAAGGTGGGGTACACCCTGGCCAGGGTAATATGGCAGAATTCCATTCAATTAAATTTTTTACATTTATATCACACTTTTAACATTGGACATTGTTACAAAGAAGCTTTACAGAAATCCGGATATGAAGTTTACATGTATAAAATTATCCTAATGAGCAATCCGGAGGTGACGGTGGTGAGGAGAAATTCCCTGAGACGATATGAGGACGAAACCGTGAGCGGAACCAGAATCAAAAGGAGCCCATCCTCATGGGTGACACCGGATAGTGCCATTATCAATCATTTCTCTTCTACGGTTAGAGGAAATGATCATCATGGTGTCCATTGAACACAGATTTACTCAAAGAATCAGAGGAGAGTGTACTCTCATTTCTACGACACTGCGTTGCAGAATAATTATTGTACAAATTTGCCCTGTTGATGGCACTAGAGGGCTTGAGTGGGGTACACCATAACTGCTGTGAAGTTAGCTGAGACTGTCCTATATCACTGTACCTAGTTTCATAAACAGCATACACAGTATTCTATGGGCTGCCATAGATTCCTATGTGGAAGAAGAAGAAGAAGAAGAAGAAGAAGAAGAAGAAGAAGAAAATTAAGAAACATACAAGCACAATAGGGTTAATAATCACAACTAAACTTGGGAAGCCTGTAGATGATGAAGTCTGTGATGAATAAGAAACCTACTGGTGGCTATTATTATCTTTAACCCTGTTTAACAGGTTAGCTGGCATGACAGGTTCATACTTGCTATGCAGAACTGAGTAGTGTGAACTCTCATTATATTAGTGGCTGATGCAGTCTGCTAATTATTCATGAGTTCTGGATTGTGATTGGTCAGAAGGTGGTGATTAGTTATTTATAACAGCAGATCTGACAGTAACGCAGGTTAATATTAATGTGCTCGTTCTGATACATTATGGTTTCTATAGTAACGGCTCATTCACAGGGATGTGTACAGCGCACGCTCCACATAAACTGATTAATTAATGTGTTATTGTTGATATGTTGATGTTTTCTGTGAAATGTTTATTTAAAATTTTTATGGAAGGAGTCTCTAGTGTCAAATTGAGAAATCTATCTTGGTTTGTATAGGGTTTATAAAAATTAGCATAGTACAGTTTCCTTTAAAACAGAGAAATACCAGTGCTGTGATAGGGTGGAAGCTGTGTGTTGGAAGAGTACACCTATACATTTAGAAGTGTGACACGCCCGGTGTAAATTCCCCACCTAACATCAGTGTGCTGACTCGCCTCACAGCACAGTAGAGAATGTTCTAGATGGCTTTCAGACTCCACACTGTTCCAGGACGAGCCGAAGATCAACAAACAGCAGCAGTAGGAACACACACCACGGTGAGGACTCGTTTAAACTGTCCTGACATTGTATATTATGAGAAGACTATATAAACACAGATGGTAGTGAAGATTGGCTCAGTTTTATCACTTGGACATGGATGTTTCTGTTGTTTGACACTTAAATATTTTGGGATTAACATTAAAACCATTCTCTGTAATGTTCTTAAACTGTGGTCACCAACCCTGTTCCTGGAGATCTACCTTCATGAAGACTATAGCTCTAATCATAATGGTGTTCATCTGACGATCTAATTATCGCCTTAAGAAGTTCTTGATCAACTAAAACAGGTGTGTTAGATTTTGTTTTGAGATGAAGCCTGAAGGAAGGTAGATCTCCAGGAAGAGGGTTGGTGACGACTGCTCTAAAGGGTCAGAGATGTTGCATTATGGGATTGATATAGTTGTAGCATGCAGGATGCCAGTGTGTGTAAACACAGGATATATGTTACTGTGGACAAGCCAAGAACAATCATCTCATTATTAATACACATCACACTGATCGGATCAGTACACAGAAAGGCAGTAATAAATTAGGATAAACAGGCAAGAGGCAATAAACTAAAACATGCAAACAGGAAACAAGAAAATAAATAAAGGTATAAATTTTTAAATGTAAAATTTATATCCAGAAGTTATATATTTCTGTAAAGCTGCTTTGTGATGATGTCCATTGTTAACACTCTATACAAATAATATTTAATTGAATGAAAACGATGCTCAGACAAACTTATTAGGGACTAAACACAGAACAGGTAAGCACAAACAGGGAACAAGCCAATGGCATGACAGGGGCGGAGACAAGACCAAAACCAAAATAAAGGAAAAACAAACAAAAGCACATGGAGAATGAAAACAGCTCCAGCACTGCTCATGTACCTTGTTTTTTTGTCTTATTAATGTGAAGAGAGGGAATAAAGAGCGGGAATAAAGAGAGAATATAGAGGGAATAAAGAGAGGGAATAAAGAGAAAATAGAGAGAGGGAATAGAGAGAGAATAGAGAGAGGGAATAAAGAGAGAATAGAGACATGGAATAGAGAGAGAGAATAAAGAGAGGGAATAAAGAGAGAATAGAGAGAAGGAATAAAGAGAGAATAGAGAGAGGGAATAAAGAGAGGGATAGAGAGAGAATATAGAGGGAATAGAGAGAGAGAATAAAGAGAGGGAATAAAGAGAGAATAGAGAGAGGGAATAGAGAGAGAGAATAAAGAGAGGGAATAAAGAGAAGGAATAAAGAGAGGATAGAGACAGGGAATAGAGAGAGAGAATAAAGAGAGGGAATAAAGAGAGAATAGAGACAGGGAATAGAGAGAGGGAATAGAGAGAGGGAATAAAGAGAGAATAGAGAGAGGGAATAAAGAGAGGGAATAGAGAGAGAATATAGAGGGAATAAAGAGAGGGAATAGAGAGAGGGAATAAAGAGAGAATAGAGAGAGGGAATAAAGAGAGGGAATAGAGAGAGGGAATAAAGAGAGAATAGAGAGAGGGAATAAAGAGAGAATATAGAGGGAATAAAGAGAGAATATAGAGAGGGAATAAAGAGAGAATATAGAGGGAATAGAGAGAGAATAGAGAGAGGGAATAAAGAGAGAATATAGAGAGGGAATAAAGAGAGAATATAGAGGGAATAGAGAGAGGGAATAAAGAGAGAGAATAGAGAGAGGGAATGAGTGTTTATAGCTGCTATAACATAAGTGAGACAGGAACTGATTTGTTGCTTGAACAGTGTTAAATGTGAATATAAACAGATAAAGTATGACATGTAAATTGCTGAGGTATAAGAGGAATAAAACATGCTGTTATAGGAAAATAATCAACTTTGCGGTAGTAACAGTAACAGCACTTCATCACATCCCTTCAGTCTGTATTTTACTGTAACACACACACACACACACACACACACACAGTGTGTATTACTTAACACAACACTGCCTGACTGTTCGTAACCTGAGTAGGATCAGTGCTTTGTCATGTCACATTCCTCACTGTGGAGAAGTTCCACACGTTCTACCAGTCTTGTGTAGTGTGTGGAGTGTTCTACAGCGTGGTGTTGTGGCTGAATAATCTCATAGACAAGGCCAGTTCTGTCATTGGGTTACATCACACTCAGATCCTGGAGGAACCAGAAACCTACAGATGGTTATTTCCTTCTAACACACCAAAAGTACATTCATTTTATTTTATCTTAGTTTGGTTTAGTTTATGAAGGGCACAGTGGCTTAGTGGTTAGCACGTTGTGCCCTGAGTTCCGTGTGATAGGCTCCAGGCTCTCTGCGACCCTGTATATGATAAGCAGTACAGAAAATGGATGGTTGTTTTACTTTATTTTGCATACCACTGCATTTACCAAGCATTTAGCCTCTTAAACAATCTTTTACTTCCTGTTGGTCTGAGGCTGAGATTACCAGGTGTCAGTTTCCATAACGACCTTTTTTCATTCCAGATGTTTGATTCTGATCTCATGATTTGCAGCTGCATCTCTCACCATATCTGAATTCAGAATTATACAGTGCTGTGGTGTAAAAAGTAGTAGATTATTTGTACAGTGTCCAAACTGTAAAAAACAAAAACAAACCTTGACATACAATGACCAGTGAAAATAACACAAGATCTGTTGTATTAATCTTGTTTTTAACTACACAAGCATATACTCAGAAATGATTGCTGTGTCCCCATGTAGTGCAGTACCGGTGTAAACCAGTGGGGGTGCTGTAGTTCGATGTGTTGTCACCTCAGAACCAGACTAAAACTACGTTTACATGGACAGCAGTAATCTAATTATTGACCTTACTCTAAGTAATGTTTACATGAGTCACTTTTAGAATACTCCTTTCATGTACCCGTTTTACATGTTATAGAACATAGTTCGATTAACAGCACACGTCATTACGTCCCCACGCCACACCATCCGACGTCCCTCCAGAATTTCACGTATCAACATACAGTTCGTCTTCGTTATGGGACCGTATATAGTTTTGGGTGATTTTATTAATTTTTTTTTACGAACGCTTCAAGTGCAGTTAATTATTTGTCATGCCGTACGTGCTAATAGACGACTGGTTGACAAGCAAGTATATTGAAGATACCCTTTGTGTTTATAGTGTATATATATTCCAATCTTTATTTTGGAGTTTTTTGTTTGTTTGTTTCTTTGGTTACTTTGGTATTCCTTTTTGTTACACTGTATATATTTTTCACATCACTCGTGGACTTCTGTGTATACCTTTCGGCTGTAAATAAATGACACCTTGCATGACAGTACTATTGTAGGTAGAGCCATCCTTTTCTTTTCACAAACAAAAACCCTCACGCTGCTCAAAGCGGGTCCCTAAGGTTCACTTTGTGACAGTCGCCGTGTTCATTAACATGCAAAATCTGACATTTCAGCCCTTCTCTGCCCCCTAGTGGATATAGCTTTTAATTATCTGGATACTCAGTAGTCTATGCTCGTGTAGCAGTTGTGTGCACGCTATAAACAATGCAATGGAAAAAATAGTTATAGCTTGTAAAATAAGCTGTGGAATTAGCACAAAGTAGTAGCTGGCCAGTCTTTTATTAAATACATTTTCATGGTTCATTTAAACTTTTTTTCTTCTACAGAAGGCAGCTGCAAGATCCTATCCTGACCTAACATCTGTACACAATGGCTAGTGAAGATCCTGAAACAAACGCAGCACTACAGGCCTCAGGAGAGTCCACTTTAAAAAAAGCAACCAAAAAAGCACGAAAGCAAATCGACCAGTTATTTAATATCTCACTTCACATCGCTGTAACTGGAGAATCAGGCACAGGAAAGTCATCTTTTATCAACGCAATCAGAGAGCTGG
>JANDJT010000041.1:22957-36930 GCA_024331685.1 Stegophilus panzeri | reverse complement strand
CTTTTATAAATAAAAAAAACTTGAAAGTTGCTGTGAAACCATTAAATCTGTTCTTTTGCAAAAAAAAAAAAAAAGACATAAAATGTTTAGCTTTCTGATTAAGAATTTCATCAGTTCCACATTTACCAGCAGCTGAGTTTATAGCCCTGAGTTTATTTCTCTATTTCACAAATTTAATTTCAGTATAAAAACAATCTAAATTCATTTGATGGACTGGAATAGAACCTTTAGCGGGCTGGTCCAGGTTTGTGGACCATACAGTTAACTCCCTGATTTATTAATACTAAGTAGGTCCCAAGCTGTTTATAAAGTTTCATCCTACCATCAGGAGATTATGGATTCAGGATGGGGTCCAAGTCAACCGTTGTCTCTTCATTAGGTTGGAAGCTGAGCCTTGCTAAAATACAGCAGACTAAAATCTGTGAATGAAATCAGCCATCACAGAAAGCAGGCATGTGGATTAGATATGTACACGACTAGGAACCCGAAGCTGGAAAGATAACTTTATATCTCTTGTGAAGATAACTAATTGAACACAAATTAAATAACAGACTGATCAGTGTGAAAATTAAAACATTCTCCCGATAGAGACACCAGCAATCTCCGCTGCTTCCTTCCAAGCTTTATTTTAGTTCCTAACATCTCTATACATATTTAATGAGAGCTTGTATATAAGAGGAGAAGATTAAAACCATGCTTAAACGTTTTTCTTACATTTTTTGCATCAAACAGTAAATGGGAGATAATTACAGGTAGGAATTAAAGTTGTGAGCAGGGAACTAAAGAAACGTCAGACCACATGAGTCATTGTCATGTAATGGAGGTTGAGACAGATGCATGTGCACTTAAGAGCTTTTATGGAAGAGAATATAATCCAAAGGGCAAAGCAAAATCAACAACAAGGACAGGCAGAGGTCAAATGATCAGGCAAACAGACTAGAGAAGGTAAGGCTCCCAACTCAGATCAACTGAGCGTTTACTTCGCAAAGGTCTCGTGAAAGAACAGTCTCTTATAAAGTGTGGTGTGAGTGTGATTGGGAACAGGTGTGTGTGATTAGTCTCCTGGGGAAGACTAATCACACACTACAACTAACCCACGTGTCTGTGTGTAGTTTGGGACTTGTAGTCGTCCTCGGCCATGTTTGTATACGGTGTATTCTGGGAAATGGAGTCGATAGTTTGCCGTGACATGACAGCCATAATCTTCGTCCGAGATATCATCTAGGCTAATCATTTGGATTTGTCCCTTTATGGGTTATTCCTAATCTGTACAAAAATGAGAAGAAAATAATAAAAAACCCTCCTGTCTGTTTGTCACAACTTAGACTCACAATGTAACAAATGCAAAAATTGCATAAACAAAGCAGTTATTAATAGCCACTGGAAAGAAGCATCATCATCATCATCATCATCATCATCACCATCACAGTAAAAAGACGTCCATGCATAAAATTAGCAAAGACAGATTATATAACACCAGGAGACTGACTGAGAGATTAGCGCTCAATAATAGTTAACAGAAAACAAGTTAATTACAAAACCGAGTTACTTCAACATCCAAGCTGTTTTAAATTTTCAACCCCTGTGTATAATGTGCATAAGTTACTTATAAAATGTGATGCTTAATAAAATGCTGATGTTTTGCAGTTTATGAGGTGAGGTCTCATACGATTGGAAACATTTTAGCTATAGTGCTCGTCTTTCGTTGGTTATTTTTTTGTTGATGTGTCTGAAGATGTCAATGACTAAAACAGGTGATATTGGAGTTATTATACTGTACATAAAGTATATGTTTATAAAACATTTATCATTAATATGAATTGAGGGATGGTAAGAAAAAAGCTGAACCTGATATTTATCTGTCGAGGTTTTTTATCTCTAAGTGTCCATGAGATAATTCATCATCATAACAAACCCATGCCATCAGATATGCAGATTATTTTACTGCACGTTTGGAGATAAGAAACACTGTCTTTAATGTTACTTAGTGATCCGGTTGTGCTTCCACTTTCTTTACTTAAGCTATAGAAACTCCTGTACATATGCACCCAACTGTAAAATATAATAATAATAATAATAATGTTGGTTTATTGCTACTGTATCTGTACAACAGTCTGATAAGAGACTCGCTCAGTTGGGTAATTAGAGGTCATTCACCTCTTGTTCAAACCATCAACAGACCAATCAAAAAGATTTGTATTCAGCAGATCATGTAGAGATAAACCTCTACTGCCTTCAAATTTTACCTGTCTCCTGCACAAACTTCTCATGGTCCAAACATTGTTGAGGATGGTGCAGGGTTGGAACTGGAACTCTCGACCACCATGTCTACCATTAATTCCCACTTTGGAAAAGTGTCCTATCCTACAAAAAATCTCAGACCGTTAGAACTAAAACCAAAATCAAGAATACCAACATGTTCCTTTTGTGTGTGCAGGAGCGTTCATGATCCCGTTCCTCCTCCTGCTGGTCCTGGAGGGAATTCCTCTCCTACATCTGGAGTTCGCCATTGGACAGAGACTGAGGAAGGGAAGCGTCGGAGTTTGGAGGTCCATCAATCCGTATTTATCCGGGGTCGGTGAGTGTAACCTCCGGAATCACACACTGGGACAAAGTTGAGTAATTTGGGTGGCTGGACAGAAATAAAGGTTATAGACTGTACCTTTCTTTGTTGCTAGGGTGACACGGTCCTTTTATTACCTTTAGTGTTTATCTTTCACCTGGAAACATGAATATAGTGTTTAGGACCTTAAGGAGTACTGCTGCACCTTTAAAGATGAACCCTAAAAGGTAATTAAATGTACACTTGATGGTGCACTAAAGGTACAAAGGATGTTTCCTCCAAACCAGAGACAAGGACAAGTACAGTTAGGTAGCTTTATATTTGACAGTGGAGTTACAATCTTGGACTTTGTGTTTTTATTTATTCACTGTTTGATGTTCAAATAAGACCTTTTGATCAATCATACATTTTGATGATATGTATATGTCTTCTAGAGCTTTGTACTAGATTCATTCTCAGATTAGATTAGCAAAGCTAACTAACGGTACTAGCTACATACACTCACCAGAGACACCAACGATCTCTGCAACTTTTATTTGTCTCTATACACATTTAATGAGAGCTTGTATACGACAGGAAAAGATGAACTATGCTTATCAGTCTTCCATTTTTGCATCAAACAGTAAACTGGAAATAATTGCAGGTAGGAACTAAAGTTGTGGGCAGGGAACTGAAGAAACACCAGACCACATGAGCCATAGGTTTGGTCTGAGGAATCATCCACGCCAATCATTTGGATTTGTCACTTCACTGGGTCATACCTGATTTGCACAAAATAGAGAAAATGAAAATATAAACCTGTCTGTTTGTCAGAGCTTAGACTCGCAGTGTAACAAATGCACACATTGGATAAACAAAGCAGTTATTAACAGCGAATGGAAAGCTTGTTATCTTAAACATCATCATAGTATAAAGAAGAACATACATAAAATTAGAAAGATGGATGATATAACATCAAGGGACTGACTGAGAGATTATCGCTCAATAATAGTATACAATCATACGGTCTTTTATTTAATCTCTACATCAATCAGAAATCTGGAACGTACAAAAATAGATATTAAAAATGGACAAAAAAAGGTTTGCTGTCCTCCTATTGGTGGATTCTAGCCGAGCGACATAGCAGCACTCACACTGACAAAACTTTGTCTTCAGCCATCTTTGGTCTCAGTGACACTAAATAAAGTCACATTATTTGTTCTGAGATGTTGATTTTAACTCACAACCCAAGAATTCTTTTATGATGTAAGATTTTGTCTGTGAAAGCAAAATCCTACAGTGTAGTCCACATTGAGAGGAGAAGACAGTGAGATCTCAGGGTGTAGGACCAGACACTGTAACTTTAAGCTAACTCTTTCTCCACAGGTACAGCATCCATGCTTGTGTCCTGTATGGTTGGAATGTACTACAACACCATCATAGGCTGGGTCATGTGGTACTTCTTCAACTCCTTCCAAGATCCACTCCCATGGAGTCAGTGTCCCATAAATGAAAACAGAACAGGTGCTGTCTTGGATTTTACTTTATTATTAAATTTATTTATTCATTTATTTGTATTTTTTTTTTTTGCTCTATATTATGCCCTTGGTCTTCTAGGCCACATCCATCACTTCTGTGACTCTGGGTAAGATTTATTTACGCCAGTGTGTTAATCTGGTTGTAAGTCGTAATACATCAAACTTTCTGGACTTCTATACATCTACACCAACGCTCTTCCTTGAGACGCAGGTTTAATCTCCAACCAAAATCTAACACATCTGTTTTAATTCATCAAGAACATCTTAAAGAAATGATTAGATGCTCAGATATGCATGATTATGGTTGGAGCTAAGTCTTCAGGAAGGTAGATCTCCCGGAACAGGGTTGGTGACCACTGATCTAGAAGATGTTTCTCATCCTGGAGACAAACTTTTTGAAAAACTTCTACTTCTCTCTGTTTCCCCCTACAGGTGTGGTGTCAGAATGCGCCCGCAGTTCCTCCGTGGATTATTTCTGGTACAGAGAAACTCTGAACATCTCGAATAACATTGAGGATTCGGGTGGGTTGCAGTGGTGGATGGTGATGTGTCTGATTACAGCATGGACAGTTCTCTGGGTCTGCTGCATCCGAGGCATTGAAACCACCGGCAAGGTAAGCCAAAATTTACTGTCATTTCATCCAAAGACAATCTGAGTTAACAGTGAAAATCAATTCCTATCTGCATGGATAGTCAGAGGCGATAAACAAGGTGTGTCTCGGGTCAAGGTCCATGTTGGTTTTATGATCAGTCAGGAGGTTTATGTGCTTTATCTTACACTACCATAAAACTGATGTGTGTAGGAAACCTTCATTCATCATTCAAGCTTAGTCATGAGTTCCAAAGTTAAGCATGACTCACCACAGGCTTTAAACACCACATATTTTTCAGAAATGTCTAAAATCCCTTCTCTCCTTGGCTTTTTGTCTTTTCTAGGCTGTTTACATCACGTCCACGCTGCCATACGTCGTCCTCACCATCTTCCTGATTCGAGGGCTGACTCTCAAAGGATCTGTGGAAGGGATTAAATACCTCTTCACTCCAGATGTGAGCACTGTGATTCCTAACACCTTGGGCTTTGTGATGCTCCCTGAAATAACATGTCTTATTTCCACTCAGTCGTCAGGGCAGGTGGTTCTCTCAGTCCAGACTTCAGCAGATCAGAGACTAAACAAAACTTTTACAGGAAGCAAAGCTAAGCTTCAGTGCAAAAATTAACAATCCAGCAATGAAGTAATTGTGAAATCTAAAGCATTTAGCATGAAGCATCTATGGTCAATATCTAACAGATTGGACTGAACCCTTCTAATGAAGAATAATCCTGGAGCTGGACTTAAATGTCTTGACCAAAAGTGCTAATATGGCTAGCAATAAAGCTAAGGTAGCACATCATAAATATTAGAAGTCATCTTGGAAGTCAGAATTTCTTGAAAGCTCAGATTTTTCCAAATGAAAATTCCATAAAGCCATTTAAAAATGGTTTGTGCTTGCAAACACTTTTATTTTAGCTGAAGATTTTACTGAAGCCATCTGATTTTGTCTAGTTAAAAGAGTTGGCGAATCCCAGCACATGGCTGGATGCTGGAGCCCAAGTGTTCTACTCTTTCTCTCTTGCCTTTGGAGGACTGATCTCCTTCTCCAGCTACAACTCTGTACAGTGAGTAAATCTTTCAGCAAACAAGAAGCATACATCATACTTATTTTTCTGTTAAACTCATGTGTGTTAACTGTGTTTTTTAGTAACAACTGTGAACAGGATGCTGTTATCATCTCCATCATCAACGGGCTCACGTCAGTTTACTCTGCCATTGTCATCTATTCCATCATCGGCTTCCGAGCCATGGAGAAGTTTGATGACTGTCTCAATGGGTATGTGATTATATCCTTTCCTGGGATAAATCTGAACCTGGTTCTCAAGCTCCAGCTCCTGGAGGGGAGCGCTCTAAACATCTAAATATCAGTAGTTCCACTAAAACCAAACCTCGCTGTGCCTCTCTCTGTGTTGGTGAACAGGAACATCATGGCCCTCATGAATGTGTTTGACCTTCCAGAGGGAAACCTAACCGCGAATAACTACAATGAAGTCCTACATTTTCTCAACAACACATCACCATCAGTAATTCAGGGGCTTGATCTGAAGACCTGTAATTTGCGGGATCTCCTCAGCCAGGTGAGACCTCATGACCAATTACAGTAGGTTCCATTTTAATCCCTTAAGACCTCAGCTTACTTAGTGTGCATATGGCAGTAGGGCGAACACCAAGACTGTGACCTCTCATATTACATAGCTCATGCTGTTGGCACTTTGCAGCAGGTGATTTTCTGCCTGTAGCCATGGAAATTGGCATAAATTTTTATTAATGCAACCTAGAGTACTGGAGCACTCGTACATGATGGCCAACATGAAATCACAGAGCGTGTAAGAGTTTGTCAGCTTGAGAAGGAGGTTCTATATTCACAGGGGTACATTGAGGCCTTTAGCCCCAATTTAACAATCTGATCTACCATCCCACAGTACAATTGTTGGTTTGCTACGATCTTGCATTGAATAATGTCTTAAACAAGCCTCACAGTTGAATTAGCATCTTACTCCATGTTCCACCAGGGAGTAGAAGGTACTGGTTTGGCCTTCATCGTGTTCACAGAGGCCATCACCAAGATGCCCATTTCTCCTCTGTGGGCAGTGCTGTTCTTCATCATGCTCTTCTGTCTCGGACTTTCCACCATGTTCGGCAGCATTGAGGGGGTCGTGGTGCCTCTGCAGGATCTGAACATTTTCCCCAAGAGATGGCCTAAAGAGGTTCTAACAGGTACCAGACATCCATTTTACTACCACTATAAAAACAAAAGACTTGAAGCTGATAAAATTTAGCCATCACTTCAACAGATTCTATATCCTTATGCAAAAATCACATGATCATATCATGCTTCAGGGGTTTCCTCCAGGTACTCCGGTTTCCTTCTCCACAGTCCAAAGACATGTTGTAGGCTGATTGGCATTTCCAAATTGTCTATGGTTTGTGAGTGTGTGTGATTGTGCGCTGCGATGAGTTGCCCCCCCCATCCAGGTTGTCCACATGTTCTCTGGGATAGGCTCCAGGCTTCCCACGACCTTGTGTCGGATACGCAGAACAGAAAATGGATAGATAGATGGATGGATGAATATTTTCCCCCTGCCATTATATTACTAATGGGAAAAAACAGGTGTAGGTGAATTTCACTATGTTTATGCCCTGAAATTGCACATGATATCATGTGAATAATGTGTGATCATGAGTAAAGAAAAAAAGAGTAAAAAAAAATATTTATGTGAGGAAATCATAACTGAAAAATTAAAAATTAACACGTCAAATTAAAAGAATTGTGTACAACTGTAAAACAGGTAAATATTCAGCTGTGTAACACATTCATTTACCAAACAATAAAGCTAAGCATCTAACTAGCTAACTCACCCAGCCATACAGCTACAGTGTTTCTCCTTCCTTATTAACAAAGGACCATGCTGAGTCCAGCATCATCAAACACAATACAGACACCATCCGCATGAGAAGACCACATTTTCCACTAATAAAGTATGTGTAAGCATCAATTTATTAATAATTTATTGTTAAATTTAGGATATATCTTGTTTGTTTGGTTGCTTTAAAGGAGACTCGAGAAGTACAGGCTAGTTTTTAAAAATTAGCGCAGATTTGTGCCGATCATCACAAGGCACATTCATCCAAAGCACTCTTCGATTCATCTGAGTTGAACATGAGTACAGCTAAAAGGTCTCATTTACCAACAAACATCACTGTGAAAGAGCACGCAAAACTATTTTGTGCGATTGCAATTTCACTAATTCAAGTGAAACTACGCAAACTGCTTCGCAAATTTTTTAAAAAGCTGCAGCAATCACAAAAAAAACCTACCCGACTTCCTGTACGAACTGATTTAGAAATGAGCAGTAACTTTTTTTTTATTGTTTATCAATGTCATCTGACCAATCAGAATCCAGAATTCAGCAGCACCATGGGGTAACTTCCTGTTAATGCTTACATCAAATGACTAAACACTAAGACAACACTTTTAACAAAACTAAAGTTGTAGGATTTGCATATCGGCTGGCTGTGTTAGCTGAGGTAGCTCAGAGGTTAAGATGTTGGACTTTTCACCAGAAGGTCGTGAGTTCAAATCCCAGCACTGCTAAGCTTCCACTGCTAGGCCCTTGAGCAAGGCCCTTAACCCTCAACTACTCAGATGTATAAATGAGATGAATGTAAATCGCTCTGGATTAGGACATCTGCCAAATGCCATAAATGTGTTCAGAGAGAACGTTATGCTATTTTACAGGCAGTAAACACTAAGTTTATCTGAATTTCAGGAATTGTTTGTTTGGTGTCTTTTGCCGTTGCTCTGATCTTCACACAACGTTCTGGTGAATACTGGCTGGCTCTGTTCGACGGATTCGCCGGCTCCATTCCCTTACTCATCATCGCCTTCTGTGAGATGATCGCTGTGGCTTACATCTATGGAATAGACAGGTCAGACCCAAATACTACACCATGCTTTACATCTTTTTTTTTTATTTGGTGGGAGATCAAGTGCATTAATATAAACCTGTGCTACTGTCAGAGCTTCTGTTATAGAAAATTAATCAACCCCTTCTGACCAATCACAGTGTCACCATTATAGACTGGAGCTTTAAGGAAGAAAGAAAGACAGTGAACATAAAGAATTAGCTGTTTGCTCTTTGCTCTGTTTGGATTATAAAATCTGTCTTATCTTTTAGCATGTTTTGTGCACTGTAATATGATAACTGGCTAAATATGCTTTCTGTTGTCAAGCTGAAAAATGAACCTGGACTGGAGTGCAAAGCAGCTCATAGCTCAAAGTGAAACAAATTAAAACTAGAGATTTTATAGAGAAAAGTTTAATCTGAACTGATTTGATGAGGCGGCGTCGTTAGTCGAGCTGCAGTTTGTAGCGGTGATGTGTTTCTGCTAGTGGTTGTGTTTTATGACATGTTAAACAGGTTTACCTGCAGTGACGTGTTTATACATGACCTTTTGTCTTAATGTTTCTTCATAGAGTTTCAGCATGTCACAATATGAACAAAACTCGAAAGATTAGAAAGATTAGTGTTGCTAATGTACGCTAACAGCCAGGCTGTGATTAGTCCCCACTCCAGCTCCTGTTCTCAGTTTACAGGTGATTTTTACATTCAAGCCACAAAACTGTGGATTTTTATATAGAAACTTTATTTATATGGCATTTTCCATGCACAGTGTAGCTCAGAGTGCTGTACCGTCAAGTAGGAAACAGTTTTTAATGAAGTAATAAAAAGGTATGTACTATAATGCAGAAGGATCAAATAAAAGATGATTTTGTGAAAAAATCTGTGCTAAAAACGGGATTACAAATACACGACAGAATAAAATTAAATATACATTTTTTTTAAAAAAACATAAAAAAATAAGAAAGTATAAATATTTTAAGTTCAAAGACAAGTTAGAAAAGTTTAAAATACTTGTATACTTAATACTTACCAATTATTATTATTATTATTATTATTATTATTATTATTATTATTATTATTATATACAACTGTTTCCATACACATTGAAGATGTAAAATTTAGTAGTAAAGAAATTTTTTTATGAAAAATAAAATAAAATATGACAGATGTATGTATTTCTGTCAAATAAAATGACAGAAATCAAAGCTAAATTAAAAATAGAAATACCAAAAACGAGGAAGTACTTTAAATTAAAAATTAATTAAAATGATTTTAAAAAGAGTGAATAATAATAATAATAATAATAATAATAATAATAATAATAATAATAATAATAATAATAACAAAGGAGGAATCTTTGGCTTGTGTGTGTGCATTAATGTTATTTTATTTATTTTATTTTATGTGTGTATGTTGTAGCTGTATATTTCTCACACCGTTATTCTGGGGTTTTTTTCTCTAGTTTTTTGTTTACTCAGGTTTGCTCATTAAGTGTGTGTGTGTGTGTGTGTGTGTGTGTGTGTGTGTGTGTGTGTGTGTCTCACCCTTGCATTGCAGTCATTAGCGTCCTGTTTTTTCTTCCTCACAGGTTCAATGAAGACATCGAGTTCATGATCGGACACAAGCCCAATTTCTTCTGGCAGGCCACGTGGAGAGTGATCAGTCCTCTCATCGTTCTCGTTATCTTCATCTTCTACCTGGTCTCCACTGCCACCAGGGAGCTCACCTACATTGCCTGGAACCCTGAATCGGTACAGCTGTCCTCTCAAACCTGATGCTTTAACAGTTAAACATATAGAATCTGTCGTCTTCCGTGTGTCTTCAGTTCATGCTCTTCATGTTCGATGTCCGTTATGTAAGGAATAAAACCCTCAGAGTTACTGTTACCAACCCGAAGTTGATTATTTTCCTATCACAGCACTGCTACAAGTGTTATATTCCTCTTACACCACAGCATCTAGCCAATAATTTTTTAAAAATTATAAAAGTACATGTCATACTTTTTTATCCATTTAATGTTGTGGAACATCTGTGAAACTTAGTTAGTTCCTGTTATCACTTATGTTATAGCAGCTATAAACAGTCGTTCCCTCACCAGCCCCTTCTTTATTCTCTCTCTTCATTATCTCTCTCTCTCTCTATTCTCTCTCTTCAACTTAATAAGACCAAAAAACCATTATTATTAGTGGAGCATCTGCTGTACACGCCCCTGTGCAAGAGCTGTTACTATAGTAATGATAACATATTAGAACTAGCACATTAATAAAACCCCATGATATAAATAACTTGAACGTAAATTAATACGTATAATTACACTTATTTACGAATGTTCTTTCATGTTCATTAGAGAAATGAAAACTGATTCACTTTTGGTAATTTATGTATTTATTTATTTTTTTTACAGAAAAACTTCCCCAATTTAGAGGTTCTGCACTACCCCGGATGGATCAATATCATCATCTTCATCCTTTCTGGAGTCCCTGCCCTCATTATCCCGCTAGTCGCTGTTTATAAATTCATCAGAAAGCGCTGCTGTGGGAAAGAAGATGAGCAGAAACCAGTTATTTGTACCATTTCAGCTCAAATACAGACAGAACTGAAGAACGTGTAGAACTACAAACTGACCATCTTCATGTAATGGAGAAAGGACTAAACCACTATAGTAAAGGTGAACGTGAACAATAAACCACATGGTTCTCCAGAAAATCCTAAATCTGACAATACAATCACAAGAAATAGTTTATAATCAGAAGAATTTATAGTTCCTTCAACAACCAGTCTTCTGCTCCAGTGGAAAGGTTTGTGAACAGAGAGTTAGAATATAGGATTAATTTTTGAAGTGTAAACAATTTTATATGTAAATGCATTTGTTTCTTTTTTTCTTGCAGTTTGTCATGGCTTTTAGTTGGTTGAATCTGTTAATATTGCACTGAAGCAGAGCTCCAATAAAAATACTTGTGAAATCATGGCATTGTTAGGTGTCAGTATTGGGAAATAAAGCATTCATGCTCTACCAGTATGCATTAGCACTTACCTTATTTAGA
Organism: Stegophilus panzeri; assembly: GCA_024331685.1. Classification (NCBI taxonomy): domain Eukaryota; kingdom Metazoa; phylum Chordata; class Actinopteri; order Siluriformes; family Trichomycteridae; genus Stegophilus; species Stegophilus panzeri. Next base: position 25,308 of record JANDJT010000041.1, on the reverse strand, counting down.
CAAAATATCTACATTATGAAGATAAAACCATCCAAGTGCTGAAGGTCTTTAATAATACAGGGTTGAAGAACTTTTACACACACACACACACACACACACACAAACACACACACACACACACACACACACACACACACACACATATCTATCGGTGTACGCCTGTATAATTATACATGCACACCATCAGATAGCCACCAGAAGCAGGTCTCTGTTTGAGGATGGAGAGCAGGAATGAAGCTGAAGCTGCCGAACCCAGGTCTGGAGGACCGAATCCCCTCCCATGCTGAGCTGGAGCACATGGAGAAGGTCCAGACTGAAGACCGTCCTCAGTGGGACAATAAAGCTCAGTACATGCTCACCAGTGTGGGGTTCTGTGTGGGACTGGGGAACGTCCGGAGGTTCCCCTACCTGTGTCAGAGCCATGACGGAGGTAGGACCTGTCATCTTTGGGTTCTTAAAGAATTGGACTAATCTGTGTACTGAGAAGCTAGGTTTGGTTATTAGTTACTAAATATTTTTGAGCCTATGGGTATACTAAACAGAATATGAGTATCTCAACTGTCTACTAAAAGTATGAGTTTAGTCTAATGTCACAAAATGTCTTGTTCCTGACCTGTGAGGAATACAGATTCAGATTAATAATAATAATAATAAGAAGAAGAAGAAGAAGAAGTAGAAGAAGAAGAAGAAGAAGAAGAAGAAGACGAAGAAGGAGAAGAAGAAGAATGTTCATCCAATTCTGTGATCTTACATTCCATGTTTAAGTCCTAGACGCATTGGTTAAAAAAAATGAAGCATTAGGCTCCACTAATCAGATCATCCAGTAATAATTCAAACTGCTGATAAAATGTGCTGTGAAGTGTTGAGCTTCAGACATACAATACCGATTAAAGTGTGGATGTTACACAATATTCACTCAGTCCTGACTTACATACAGACAGACATAAAATAAGTAAGGAAAACTGAACTGGATGAGATTTGTTTACTGAAGTTGTCTATAAAAATGAATGCTACATTCAGCTGAAGTTTGTAATTCTGAATTTCTGACATCAGACAAGAAAAAAAAATATATGAAGAAATCTCAACTTGGAACTTCTACGTAGAAAGCTGGGAAGGTGTCCTCCATAGTAAACATTAAATAAAATATGACCACTACTATAAACTAAATTATAATAAGTAAGTAAAGTATAGAAAGCTCACTCATAAATATACACATCATGAACTCATGATAACTGTTAGCTGACTAGCTTGTTGCTAACAAAACCCAAGTGCTCATGGAGGTGTGTATGTTTTTTTCACTCAAACGCACCAGGCTTGAACGTTACATAATACCGAGTTCATCAGATATCCCACTTCCATGTTAAGTTAAATGCAGCATAATTACATCATCACAATTCCTGAATAATTTCTGAATACCCTGTTGTTTCCAGGAGCGTTCATGATCCCGTTCCTCCTGCTTCTGGTCCTGGAGGGAATTCCTCTCCTACATCTGCAGTTTGCCATCAGACAGAGACTGAGGAAGGGCAACATTGGGGTCTAGAGGTCCATCAGCCCTTACCTTACTGGACTTGGTGAGATATAATGTTTATTATACAAGAAATGTCAGCAGGAAAAACTATTTCATCAACATCCAACTTTGAGAATTATTTTCACCTCCAGTGGGCTAATTCAGATTGCTAATCTAAATGACTAATATACAATGTTCTCAGATCTACTTAAGCAGCTGCACAACCTGACTTTATACTGTATACAAGCTCAATTCCAAAAAAGTTGGGACACTGTGTAAAATGTAAATAAAAATAGAATGCAGTGATTTGCAAATCTCATAAAAACCCGTATTTTATTCACAGTAGAACATAGAAAAAATATTACATGTTTAAACTGAGTAAATGTACCATTTTAAGAAAAAAAAAAAGGTCATTTTGAATTTGATGGCCACAACACGTCGGGGACGGGGCAACAAAAGGCTGGAAAATTAAGTTTTAGTAAAAAGAAACAGCTGGAGGTTAATTGAGAACAGGTCAATAAGATGATTGGATATAAAAGAGGATCTTAGACAGGCGGAGTCTTTCAGAAGTAAAGGTGGGCAGATGTTCACCAATCTGAAATTAAACTGTATCAACAATTTGTGGAGCAATTTCAGAATATTGTTTCTCAACGTAAAATTGCGAAGACTATCTCATCATCTACAGTACATAATATCATCAAAAGATTCAGAGAAATCTTTGGGACAAGGGACAAAGGTGAAAATTAATATTACATGCACGTGATCTAAAAAACAGGCCTGATTCTGTAATGGAAATCACTGCATGGGATCAGAAACACCTCCAGAACTCATTGTCTGTGAACAC
>JANDJT010000041.1:9260-22857 GCA_024331685.1 Stegophilus panzeri | reverse complement strand
TTCAATTCAAGGTCTCTCAACTGAATAAACCACTGTTTTACACATAAAACGTTGTCAGAACAACATAATTAAGGCTTCAAAAGTCCTTAGAAATGTATTGCAGCAAAATATCACACACTACTAACCTGTTTTGTACAGGAAAATCAGACACAGGAGATGTTACTTGTGATCGCTCAGTAGGCTGTTCTCTGTCAGAGGAGCGGAAGAATCGCGCAGCCCTACTAGCGCCCACATAAGTGAACACTCCCCCTTGTGCATTAATCAAGCAATTGCACCCTCAAAACTACTACTCAAATCCATTGCAAAAATACATTCAGATCGTTCCTTTTATACAGGCCAATACACAAAACAACTTAACAATTGTGACAATACATTTGTAGGCGTCACACAAACATCAGCTGTGAGGTTAGACTAGTCAGATAACATCCTGGCTATTAAACATGTTTCAAAATAAGGAAGGATAAAATCAGAATCTAACAAGAACAATGCACATGTGTATTGAAGCAGATTGTCCATTCCATGTTTTGTAAAAATAACATTTTCTGGTCATAATCTAACTATATACTTATGAACTCGGTCATACTATTAGAATTCCTGTTGGGAATCTACAGTTTTTTAAGTAATCAAAACTATTAAAACCTTTATTCCAGTTTCTGAGCGGATAATCTATTCTTATCCATCAAGTTTTTCTACTTTTTTAGGCTGTTTATATCACGTCCACGCTGCCCTATGTGATCCTCACCATCTTCCTGATACGAGGACTGACTCTCAAAGGTCCCATCAATGGGATCAAGTTCCTTTTCACTCCAGATGTAGGTTTCCCTTTACTTATTTCAAACATGGCCAAATTTGCATGCATGCTCACAGTATTCTGGTGATGTGATGCACTAATGCACTGTGGCTCTCTGTAATTACTTGTTTTTAAGGTGAATGAGCTGCTGAACCCTTCCACCTGGCTGGATGCAGGTGCTCAGGTGTTGTTCTCCTTTTCAGTGGCTTTTGGAAGACTCATCTCATTCTCCAGCTACAATCCAGTGCAGTAAGCAAACCAAAATTAAATTTCAATGAAGAGATGAAGGCATGAAGTGGGGTTTTAACTGCTTTATAACTTCATTGTTTCACCAGCAACAACTGTGAACGGGACTCAGTGATAATCTCAGTCATAAATGGAATGATGTCCGTGTACTCAACTATGGTCATCTAGTCCATCATTGGTTTCCGAGCCTCAGAAAAATATGAAAAATGTGTAGGAAGGTTGGTTCCTGTTGTGGGCATGTTCTTCTTAAATTATTTCCTGTTTAGCATTTCCTTTTCTCAAGACACTTCATGGCTCTTACTTTTGTTGCTAAACAGAAACATTTTGGCCCTCCTGAATGTGTTTGACCTTCCAGAGAGAAACATCACAGAGAGTAACTACAATGAAGTTCTACAGGTTCTCAACAGCACATCACCATCAGTAATTCAGGGGCTCGATTTAAAGACCTGCGACATGCAGACTTTCCTCAGTCAGGTACAGTCTGAAAAAAAGTAGAAGGTACTGGTTTGGCCTTCATTGTGTTCACAGAGGCCATCACCAAAATGCCCATTTCTCTTCTGTGGGCAGTGCTGTTCTTCATCATGCTCTTTTGTCTATGACTTTCCACCATGTTTGGCCATATTGAAGGGGCTGTGGTGCCTCTGCAGGACCAGAATGTCTTGCCCAAGACTTGGCCTAAATCTGTTTTAACAGGTAGGATCATTATAAAGGTCACATTCAGAGTTGAGTTAAGCTCATACTGAGGATTTAATGCTGAAATTGCACACATCTGTAAAATAATGAATGAGCTTATAGTGAGCTGTAAATGTAGCAGATGAGTGCTTAGTCAGCTTATTCTTCAAACCTCAGGAATGTTTTCTTTACAGGAGAGCGCATCAACTCATAATTTAGTATCTTGTACCTTTATCTCATCGTGGACACACGTGACTGTCAGCACAATATAACTCTGTGTAACCCGACTCTGGATACGAGTCCGCGTGTAAATCCCAATGTAAATACTGACGGAGCGTTTGGACTCTGAATACGCGTATTGAGAGCTTTTTTACTTTATAGTCAAATGTGGATTGTCTGTTCTGCAGGTCTGACATGTCTGGTCTCCTTCATCATTGCACTTGTGTTTGTGCAGTCTTCTGTAAACTATTGGCTAGCTCTGTTCAATGGGTTCGCGGCATCTATCCCACTGCTCGTGGTAGCTCTGTGTGAGCTGATTGCGTTGGTTTACGTCTATGGCATTGACAGGTATCCAGGAGTCTAGTTAACCCATTTGACTCTGTTGTGTTTGGCTTGGAAGCTTCTGGTTAACTTGATCTTTCACATCAGGTTTAATAAGGACATGGAGTTCATGGTCGGTCATAAGCCCAACATCTTCTGGCAGGCTACGTGGAGAGTCCTCAGTCCTCTCATCCTCCTGGTCATCCTCGTTTTTTACTTCATGAAGACTGTTAGCAAAAAGCTAACCTACATTGTCTGGGATCCTGACTCAGTATTCTTCTTTACCTCTGTAAAGCTAACAGAAAATATTCTCAGAAAGTCAGTAATACATACAACATACACATACACATTCTGAAAATGTGATGGAATAAAGTTTGGCTTCATAATGAATGCTATATAAAAGTTAATGTTCCAAGAAGTTTATGTTCATTGCGAGACATACAAGTGCACGAGTTAAGATGTTTTGTACATACTGTACACAAGTAAGACACCTAGCCAAAACTAGCAAGTCTGATACAGTTCAGTTTAATTATCAGACAATATAATGCAATTATATACAATTCTATTAAATACACTACCGGTCAAAAGTTTAGACACTTATTCTGTATTTTTATTTTTTCCCACATATTAGAATAATAATAAAGTCATCAAAACTCTGGAATAATACAAACTGAACTGTGGGAATTATGTTGTGATAAAAAATCCAAAATAATTCAAAATAATTTTATATTTTAGCATCTTCAAAGTAGACACCCTTTTTTGCCTAGAATTTCCAGAAATGTATTCTTGGCGTTTTCTCAACAGATGTCTTGAGGAATTTCCCTGAGATGCTTTTTAAACAGTATTAAATGAGTTCCCACCTACGCTCCGCTTTTCTGAATATTTCCCTCTGAGTCGTCCGTTTAAAAAAAAATTTTGTAAATAAAATGTTAGTTTTCTACTGAAAGAAATGAATATGTTGGCACAATTATATTTTGTCTACAACACAGATTTCAAACATTTAATCACACTCCTTCAAATCAAAAGATTTTTAACATCTTGAGAAACATTTCAGTCATGTGTCCACAAACTTTTGACCGGTAGTGTATATGCATCACATTAGTATAAGAGCAAAAGTAAATAATAAAAAGGTTGGATACTACAACTTTAAAATTTGTGAAATGTTCTGAAAACCTTAAAAGAAAACCATTTTTCTGATTCTTCTGTAAGGGTTCTGTAAGAAAACAGTCTGATCTAGTCAGAGAACGTTGTCTGAAGTTTTAGGATGAAAAAGTGCACCGGAATTTTTAAACTTTCATCTCCTTGTTTTCCTACAGCCGGGTTTCCCTGCACTGTCTGAAGCGATGTTCCTGACTGGATCAGTGGTATCATATTCATCCTGGCCGGAATTCCGTGCCTCTGTGTTCCTGGAGTGGCTCTCTTTAAGTTCATATGGAAGCAGTGTTGTAAAAGACATTCGGACAAAATTAGTCTTAGCACGGTATCTGACAAAGTGCTCATGAACATAAAAACATTGTGAAATGAATAAATAATGAAATCACAATAAACTAAAAATAAATAAATAAATCAATGTCGTGTTTAGAATGTTAATATATTTGTCTTCCATTATGTTTTTTGGTTGAAATCTTATATTAATGTATCTATCTATCTATTTAAATGTGTACATATTGTTTAAGACAGCTTGTTTTCATGCATTACACTTTTTGTTTTACGACACCAGACATTCTCTGAATCCTGGGAAACAGTCCATATAAAAAGTCCATATAAAAAGTCCATATAAAAACCTAATGCACCTTATAAAACATTACAGGCGTAAATGCACAACCTTTGCTTTCATAAAATCTCATTTACATTTTTTAAGCTTTTTTTTTTATATGTGGATGATTGTGCTGTGATTTGGCTTGACTCTGTTTAGGTTATCCATTAAACAAGTGAGGAATATTCTCCCAGAAACGTTCAGACCTTATTGGTCCGTTCTCCAAAATCAATAAAAGCTGCAGATCACAACTGATCTCATTCTGGGTGTTTCAGTGAGAGTCACTGAGCTCAAGAAGAGGAACTATACAGGAAATACGTACAGTAATGGAGGATAGAGCAGCTCTGGAAGAAAACAAAAAAGAGAGGCCGAAATGGGACAACAAAATCCAGTATCTGCTCACGTGTATCGGATTTGCGGTGGGACTTGGAAATGTGTGGCGATTCCCATATCTGTGCCAGATTTACGGAGGAGGTAAGATAAGGTTTTTGTAAAGAAGCTGCACATGTGGATGGAAGTTCTCACCTTGTGTCTGTGGTAATTATTTTTTAATGTTAAAATACTGGTCATCTGAGATTTTTATCATCTCCTGCTTAAATTTACTCACACTTTAAGAACAGAAGAACCCATTTTGGGAAAATACTGAGTAACAGGGTTGTGTGATGAAGTGGAGTTACTGTTAACACCCTGAAGTTGATTATTTTCCTAAAACAGCACATCCCCAAGTGTTTTATTCCTCTTCCAGACACATCATTTTTATCCATTTAATGTTTTGAAAACAAGTTAGTTCCTGTTGTCACTTACGCTATAGCAGCTATAAATGGTCGTTCCCTCACCAGCCGTCTCTTTATTCTCTCTCTTGAAGTTAATAGTAAAAAACAAAAACAGAAAAAGTAGCTCACTGAGAAAATTGAATATAAAAATGTCAGAAAAGTTTCAGCTTTACCTCTGACTGTTACAAAGCCATGGCAATAGAGACTCCTTACGTAAATGTTACATAAACATCTCCTTAAAGAAAATGTAAAATTAAAATTTTAAAATCCGTTTATGTGGAGTGCCCGCTGTACAAGTCTCTCTTTTAAAGGTACACTATGTAACTTTCTTTGTCCAAAATAAGCTAAATTTAAATAATATCATAAATCCATCTTCCAAAGCATGTTTTTGTCTTACTCTGATTCACTAAGGTAAGTCTATTATAAGTATTTATATTTTAGACCTGTCGGGACGGATTTCATGGGAAATTGCGTACACACATCATTCGCCCGTGCGTGTCTCGTAATATCCATAAACAGAGAAAAGAAGCTCTGGCTGATTTGTTGCGTGTAAACTGTGGGAGTCGCGTAGGTTAGTTATCACAACAGGCGAGGCCATGGCCCATGCATACTGGCAAACCTCTGGAAATCACCGGTTGTAAAAACCAAGAAACACCATACGGAACAGAGTCTACAGGCAAAAGGGAAAGCGGCAGAGTTCGTAATAAAACCAGAATCAACATTGGCTTGGCTTTTCAAAGATGGTGACAACTCAGAGATTTAAAAGGTTTTAAACGTGACCTAGAGATGGTTTTTTCTTACTCAACAGTTAAGATATTTTATTGAAATGATAGATAGTCATGTAGCTCTCTAACAGAGTCCACTGTAAAACATTATCTATTGTAAAGGGTGATTTTTGTATGGGGTGTTATTGCACAGTGCTGGATTTTATTTTCAAGGAAGGACCATGCAAATTATAAATCTAATGGGTAGCAAAGCTAACAACGTTTTCAGCTGTCTAATTCGTCACCTTGTGACCCTTTCCGTCTAAATGGTTTTATCTGCTGAACCTAGTAATGAATGTTTTATGCACAGTAGAATAATCTCTATTTCTTAGTTATGAGAAAGAACAATTCACTCCAAATAAAATGTCTGACATGACCTGTACCATGTTTGACCTTATCAGACTACTGTAGCAATCGTTAACAAATTTTGTAATGTAATTAATTTAAAAACATCAGTGTTTCCAATTAGTCAAAAACAGGGGCGTTAGCTGGACTGTTAACCATCAGGGGCGGAGCCCATATTCTTCTCAATGCATTTTTCCAGCTCAGCTAGTAGCCTAAGTTTTGTTTTATGGAAGGTGAGGCTGAGGTAACTTAGCTGTCAATGTATGTCATGATCAGAAAAAGTTGGATTTATCATAAAACTTGCCTCGGGTGTTGTCACCATTTGTAGGACTACCAGTCTGATAAAATATAAAACTTTTCTAACTAGGCTAGTTTGGTGTCACTAGCCAAGAGGAGACACATCTAAGTTTTGTGTTTAGCTGCTACAGAGCCATGCAAAGTATATTATCTTTCCTTCTGCTCTGCTCATATCATGTTCACATAAACTGATACACATATAGACATTTACACACCTTTTTTTCTGCTAGACATCAGACAGTTTTCCTGCTAGACATCAGACAGTTTTCCTGCTAGACATCAGAGGATGTTACTGTTTCAGTTTCAACACCTTTACTGCTTTTAAAAAACAACAGCAGCGTATATCCATTTTTCCCCTCACACTGACTGGTGCCACAAACCATATTCACCCGCACAGACATGCAGAGCCCAGGTACAACCAAGCACAGTTATATGGCAAAAATATAAATATAAACAGTAAATCAGTCAATACATCAAACATGCAACATAAAATCAGATGATATGCTAATCTTCATTAAGTAATCTACATTTTCAATATAAGAGACTATCCATGGAAATACTCCAATACTCCACTTTCTAAACCATTGATATACTCCAATACTCCACTTTTTAAAACATGGGGAAATACTCCAATACTCCACTTTCTAAACCATTGATATACTCCAATACTCCACTTTCTAAACCATAGAAAATTACTCCAATACTCCACTTTCTAAACCATTGATATACTCCAATACTCCACTTTCTAAACCATTGATATACTCCAATACTCCACTTTTTAAACCATGTGGAAATACTCAGATACTCCACTTTCTAAATCATGTTAACGAAGTTAACGAGGCCTTATATAACCTATGATGCGACACAGGTGTTCTTACTCAGTACTCTGGTGAACGTGAGAGCGTGCATGGTCGGGAAGTGTAGCTCTCGTCGGCCATGTTTGTAGTTGGCACTGCCTTCTGGGAACTGTAGTTGCGACCTCGCCGTGACGTGACAGAGCCCCCCCCAAAGGGCTCACTTAGGGAGCCGAATCCTTCCAAGGCCTCCTTCTCTTCTGTGGTCTCGGTCTAGCTGGGTGAGCGGCATGGAAGTCCCTGCGCAGGTCTGGGTCCAGAATGTCCTGGGACAGGATCCAGCATTGCTCCTCTGGGCCATACCGCTCCCAGGCCACCAGATACTCGAGTTTACCTCTCCTACGCCTGGAGTTAAGGATGTTGTGGACGCGGTAGGCTGGGCGGCCTTCAATCTCTAGCGGTTTCCGGTGGGGAGTCACCCGGCACCGCCGTGGCCAAGGGACCCAGTATCACTGGCTTAAGGAGAGAGACATGGAATGATGGGGCGATGCGGCTGTGCTTGGGCAAGTCCAGGCGGTACGTTACCTCGTTAATTTGTTTCAGGATTTGAAAGGGGCTAAGTTTCTTGCCCGGAGTAGCTGCTTTAGGGCTCTCGTGGAAAGCCACACCCTGTCCCCGGGTTGATAGTTGGGATGAACCCTCCTGTGACGGTCCGCCTTTTGTTTGGCAGTGCGGGAGGCCTGCACCAAATGTTGATGTGCGCGTTCCCAGACCTGCTCACTCCGGTGGAACCACTCATTCACCGCTGGCGAGTCAGTGGGGGTGGCATTCCAGGGAAATAAAGGCAGCTGGTAGCCCAAGACACACTGGAAGGGGGTGAGCTGGGTTGCGGAGTGTCGCAGGGAGTTCTGTGCGTACTCCACCCACGGGAGGAATTGGCCCCAGTCTTCCGGTTGGGTGGCACAAAAGGTTCGGAGGAATCTAACGACTTCTTGGTTAGCCCGTTCTGCCTGTCTGTTGGCCTGTGGGTGGTACCCGGAGGTGAGATCAACAGTGACACCCATCTTCTCCATGAAGCTGGCCCAGACTCGAGACGTGGATTGCGGGCCCCTGTCACTCACGATCTCTTCCGGGATACCGAAGTATCTGAACACGTGTTGGAATAGCAGCTCGGCCGTGGCAAAGGCAGACGGGATGGCAGGTAGTGGAATAAGGCACATGGACTTTGAAAAACGATTGACGATCACTAGTATCGCTGTGTTACCTTGTGACTCTGGCAAGTCCGTGATAAAGTCTAGCGCCAAGTGGGACCACGGGCATACAAGGTTAGGTAGGGGGCACCAGTTTACCAGCTGGTAGAGTGCGTAGTACCTTAGCCTGAGCGCAGGTGGAGCACAAGGAGACGACGCGCTGTACTTCCCTAGACACGTGGGGCCACCAGTATTTCTTGGCCAGTAGTCAGTAGGTACGATGTACTCCCGGATGGCCCGTCGCTAGTGTCGTGTGGGCCCAGGTGATGAGCTCCAGACGATATCGTTTTGGGACAAATTGCTTGCCGGGAGGACATGCTGCCGGGATTCTGACCTAGGGAAGCGTGCTAAGGCCTGATTCAGAGTCCACTCTATGGTGCTAACAATACAGGAGGGGGGCAGGATATAAACTCCATGGTCCGCTCGGCTCTCAGGGCAGTGGATTCATGACAGAGCGTCGGCCTTAGTGTTCTTTGCTTCTGGCCTATATGATAGAGTAAACTGGAACCTGGGGAAGAACAGGGACCAGCGAGCCTGGTGGGGCATGAGATGTTTGGCCGTCCTCAGGTACTCCAGGTTTTTATGGTCAGTATAGATAAAGAACGGGTGGATGCCACCCTCCAACAAGTGCCTCCACTCCTCCAGGGCCAGTTTAACTGCCTGGAGTTCTCGGTTCCCCACGTCATAATTGCCTTCCGCTGACGACAACTTTCGGGAGAAGAATGCAATGGGGTGCAGCTTGGGTTTATCTCTGAACCTCTGAGAGAGAATGGCCCCTACCCCTGCCTCAGAGGCATCAACCTCCACGACGAATGGTCTGGAGGGATCCAGGTGTCTAAGGATGGGGGCCGTGGTGAAGGCCTGCTTAAGCTTGTCCAGAGCCTCCTGGGTGGTTGGGGTCCAAAGGAGCTGCCTGGGCTTGCCACGCAGGAGGGACGTCAGGGATTGTGCTATTTTACTGAAGTCTCGAATGAACCATCGGTAAAAGTTCGCAAAGCCAAGGAACTACAACTCCCAGATGGTTTGGGGTGTGGGCCACTCCACCACCGCTTGGACCTTGCATTGGTCCATGGTGACCCCCTTCTGGCTAATGATGTAACCTAGGAATGAGATCGTGTGTTGGTGGAACTCACACTTCTCGGCCTTTACATAAAGTTGATGTTGCAGCGCAACACCTGTCGGACATGGTCAACATGCTCTTCCAGGGATGTCAAATACACGAGAATGTTGTCAATGTATGAGATGACGCTCCTCCCCAGCATGTCCCTCAGGACGTCATTGATTAGGTTTTGGAACACCGAGGGGGCGTTAGCGAGCCCATAAGGCATGACCAAGTACTCGTAGTGCCCGGAGGTGGTGCTAAAGGCCGTCTTCTACTCATCCCCCTCCCGGATGCAGACCAGGTTGTATGCGCTCCGCAGGTCCAACTTCATGAAAATGGTCGTAGTCGTAGGGTCGGTGTGGTGGTAAACCCCTTGCTTTCTCATTGCTGAACACTTTGCTGAGGTCACTATATTTGGGAGGGACCGTGACTAGAACATGAGATATGGGGCTCTCCACTGTCGTGGCGGCCACAGGGACCACGGGACCATTTAGGCAGTTGCTCAGCCAGTACGGGGACCATTGGGTAACCTGCTTGTCCGTCCAAAAGACCTGGGGGTTGTGAAGCTCCAGCCAAGGTAGGCCAAGAATGACGGGGTGCCTGGCAGAGACCGTGATGTACAGGACAATGGTTTTGTGGTGGAGGGCACTAACTTGCAGTTTTAGTGGCAGCGTGCAGTGGGATATGACTCCCCCTCCTATGGGGGACCCATCTATGGACTGTATTTGACGTGGCTAGAGCAGGGGACGTATGGGGAGGCCGAGATTCTGCGCCGTCTTCTGATCTATGACGTTCCTGGCCGCTCCTGAGTCGATTAGCGCTGAAAGCACAAATGACTGGCCTGAATGCTCTATTTTAACGGGTAACACAAATATATGTGGAGTGTGTATGTGGATTGAACTCACGATTTGGCGATGAGGTTAGCGATCCGCGCCCCCCTCGGCTGATCGTGGCGTCTTGTGGGGGCACTGATGGACGAGGTGGGTGCCCTCGCCGCAATAGAAGCAGCATGACTCACGACGTTGCCTCTCCCTCTCCTCCTCGCGGATCCGGGTCCAACCGAGCTGCATGGGCTCGGCTGGAGGTGCTGGTTCTGATGGCAGGGGACCCCACAGCGTGGGGCGGTTAGTTCGGCGCAGACGGTCCAGCCGTATTGCCAGATCTATGAGGTCGTCGAGGGTGAGCTGCTCACCCCGACATGCCAACTCTCTCACCAACTCGGGGTTTAGCCCCTGTCGGAACACGGTCTTGAGAGCCGGCTCATTCCACCCGTTCCGTGAGGCGATGGTGCGGAACTCCAAGGCATACTCTACCACATCACGAGAGCCTTGCGTGATCATGAGCTCCTGGCCGGTCTCCCAGCCGTCAGGGGAATGATCAAAAGCGCGTTGGAAGCAGGAGAGGAGGTCTGCTAGCCAGGGTCTGGTACCACCCCCTCACTCCCACTCTGCCGTAGCCCATACCAGAAGTGTATTTCTCACTGCCTTCTGGGAACTGTAGTTGCGACCTCGCCGTGATGTGACACTAAACCACTGATATACTCCAATACTCCACTTTCTAAACCATGGGAATACTCCAAAATTCCACTTTCTAAACCATGGAAATACTCCAAAATTCCACTTTCTAAACCATGGAAATACTCCAATACTCCACTTTCTAAACCATGGAAATACTCCAAAATTCCACTTTCTAAACCATGGAAATACTCCAAAACTCCACTTTCTAAACCATGGAAATACTCCAAAACTCCACTTTCGAAACCATGGGGAAATACTCCAATACTCCACTTTCTAAACCATGGAAATACTCCAATACTCCACTTTCTAAACCATGGAAAAATACTACAATAGTCCATCATAGAAATTATTCAATACTCCACTATCTGGAGCACAATAAAATACAGCACTCAAACACCACATTTGCTTTTAAATGCCCTATTACAGCTGTTTGATGGAAATTTCACAAGATCTTACAAGACCCACAGAGTGCTCCATCTCGCATGTCAATAAAAAATAAATCAGTATATTTTACTGCACTGTTACAACATCATTACAAAATAATGGCCTATAATTTTATCATGCTTTTATGATATTCTGAAATACTAAAGTTCAAGACCTTTGTCAATATACAGCAAAACTGCTCTCTTGTAATAATAAATAAATTAATGTTTTACCATAACATGTAAAGCGTGTGTGTGTTTTTCAGGTGCATTTCTAATCCCATATCTGATTGCACTGGTGTTTGAGGGTTTACCTCTGCTGTATCTGGAGCTTGCTATTGGACAGAGTCTGCGCAAGGGAAGCATTGGAGTGTGGAACTCAATCTCACCTTACCTGGGTGGAGTTGGTTAGTCCAATCACAATCCAATCAGTAAAATCACAATCTACTCATATACTGTTGTAGTTTAATCACAGTCTAATCACAGTTTTCACCTTTGTGTGTGTTTGTGTGTGTGTAGGTATGGCGTCAATGATGGTCTCGTTCCTTGTAGGAATGTTCTATAACACCATCTTGGCCTGGGTTCTGTGGTACTTGTTTAATTCCTTCCAGGACCCATTGCCATGGTCACGGTGTCCGCTGAGTAAAAACCAGACAGGTATACACACACACACACACACACACACACACAGTCATTTCTCATACATACACACACTCATATAGAACATACAACAAACAAGCAGCACTACACACATGTTCCAGATTATGTGCACAAGTTTACGGTATTATTTTGCAGAGTATGTGGCGGAGTGTGTTGAGGGGACGCCGGTGAATTATTACTGGTATCGTGAGACGTTGAACATCACGTCAGACATCGAGTCGAATGGCTCGCTGCAGTGGTGGATGGTGGTGTGTGTCGCTACCGCATGGGCCATCGTCTACATCTGCTTCATCCGCGGCATCGAGACCATCGGCAAGGTCACAGCACACAACTTAACACTACACACACCTTCACAGCAATACACACACCTTGGACAACACTACACAACTTCAACAACACTAATCATCCCTTTGACAGTACTATACATACCTTTAATAACAACATACAGTGCTGATTTCTTCTGTTTTTGTGTATATCTCACAGTAAATAGTTTTAGATCTTCAAACAAAATACAACATAAAACAAACGCAACCTGAGTAAACACACGATACAGTTTTATTTATTTATTTTATTTATTTATTTTATTGAAGCAAGAAAAGTTATCCAACACCTATCACCCATGTGAAAAACTAATTGCCCCCTTAAACATAAAATCTGGTTGTGTCGCCTTTAGCAGCAATAACTGCAACCAAACACTTCTGATAACTGGAGATCAGACTTTCACTTTCTTCTAGGATTAGGACTTACTCTTACACTTTGGATCGTCGTCTTGCTGCAGAATCCAGTTGCGCTTGAGTTTCAACTTACAAACTGAAGACCAGACGTTCTCCTTTAGGATCTGCTGTTAGAGAGCAGAATTCATGTTTCCCTCAATTACTGTAAGTTACCCAGGCCCTGAAGCAGCAAAGCATCCCCA
This sequence comes from Stegophilus panzeri, assembly GCA_024331685.1. NCBI lineage: Eukaryota > Metazoa > Chordata > Actinopteri > Siluriformes > Trichomycteridae > Stegophilus > Stegophilus panzeri. Next base: position 10,013 of record JANDJT010000041.1, on the reverse strand, counting down.
CACCGTCACATTTCCTCCACCATGCTTCACCGTAGATATGATGTACTTTTTGTGGAATTCTTACGCCAGATGTAACGGGACTCCTGTATTCCAAACAGTTCCACTTTCGACTCCTCAATCCACAGAACATTCTCCCAAAAGGTTTGAGGATCATCAAGGTGTGTTTTGACAAAATTCAGACGAGCCTTAATGTTCTTCTGGGTTAGCAGTGGCTTTCACCTTGCCACTTTTTCATGGACGCCATTTTTGTCTTTCTGATAGTGGAGTCATGAACAGTGACCTTTATTGATGCAACAGAGACCTGTAGGTCCTTTGATGTTGTCCTTGGCTCTTTTGTGATTTTCTGGATGCGTCGTCGCTGTGCTCTTGGAGGAATTTTGGAAGGTCGGACACTTCTGGGAAGGTTCACTACTATGTTACTGGGTAAGACCTTCTAACCAACTTTATGCTGTTGAGAAAGTTCTATTTAAGTGTTGATGTGATTGAACAGGGTTTGCAGTAATCAGGTCTGGTTGTATCTAGTCCAGCTGAACCCCATTATCAATGCAGTTTCATATATTTGGGGGATTAGTAACTACGGTGGCAAATACATTTTCACACAGGCCTAGTTGGTATTGGATAACTTTTTGTGTCAAGAAATAACATTATCAATAAAAACTGTAACAAAATAACAATATATATACAGTATCTCACAAAAGTAAGTACACCCCTCACATTTTTGTAAATATTTGATTATATCTTTTCATGTGACAA
>JANDJT010000040.1:63445-77624 GCA_024331685.1 Stegophilus panzeri | reverse complement strand
CTCGAGCTGTATGCTACTCGAGTTGTTGTTTACTCGAGCTGTATGCTACTCGAGTTGTTGTTTACTCGAGCTGTATGCTACTCGAGTTGTTGTTTACTCGAGCTGTATGCTACTCGAGTTGTTGTTTACTCGAGCTGTATGCTACTCGAGTTGTTGTTTACTCGAGCTGTATGTTACTCGAGTTGTTGTTTAATCGAGCTGTATGTTACTCGAGCTGTATGTTACTCGAGTTGTTTACTCGAGCTGTATGTTACTCGAGTTGTTCTTGTTTACTCAAACTGTAAGTTGTCTTTTATGTTAACATGTATTTAACATTGTCTTTTCTTCTTTCAGTTGTTTTTATACATTAAGGTCTTTTACATTGTGTTGTACTTTACTTGAGTTGCATTTTAGTTCAGTTGTACTTCATAAGATCAGACAGGTCTGTGATTAAGAATGGGGGGAAAAACAAGACAAACATGGTTGGTGTAGATCTGACTACGCACGTCGTCCGGCTCCGCTTGGCTACGGGAAGGTCGTATTTTAAGAAGGGGGAAAAAACAGTTGCAGTTCCCCGAAACATTAGAACCGGTTTCAGCACGTCCAGACAGCGCCGTCTGGAATTAGCGCAACAGGATTGCGTTATTCCGGCGAGGGTGAGTTTTATGTTCGTAGGCGAGGATTTGGCGACCTCGTTCTCGCTCATATTGAACGCAGCCCTTACAGCGCTGTGCTCCGTGTGTGTGTGTGTGTGTGTGTGTGTGCGCGCGCGTGTGTGTTGACAGCTGCTTTGCTGCGCTGCTCCTCTGGGTTGGGCGGACTCCCAGGCCTTGCTCGGCTCGCATGATCTCACTGGCCCGCTGGCTTCCACACACACACACACACACACACACATATACATACACACACGAACATACACGCACATATTTTCCATTCTCCCTCCTCTCTTCCGCCCTGCTGGTCTCCATAGATAGCGAACACGAGTGTGTGTGTGTGTGTGTGTGTGTGTGTGTGTGTGTGTGTGTATGTCCGTGCGCGCGCATGTTTCCTGTTTAGCTTTCCCTGGCAGAGAGTGCACGCTGATGGAGGAACGTCTGCCGAGCTGTGGTTTCCAGTCAGCCACACACACACATACACACACACATATACACACACACACTCACTCTCTCTCTCTCTCTCTCTCTCTCTCTCACACTTATACACATACACGGTGTGTGACCTCTCTGTGCCTCGAATTGTTTGTGCGTGGGCGCTGTTTATTTTAAACTGCTCGTGTGTGTGTGAGCGTGTGTGTGAACCAACTTCCTCCCTGAGACGTGTGTTTCTTGCCCGCAGGTTGCGAAGCGCAGCTCTCAGAAGTCAGATTACGAGCCCAAGCCATCGCCCCCTGTGCCCACCGCTGTCACCACGGTGCCCGCTGCTGTCGCCACCGCGACGTCTGCGCCCGCTCCAATGCCCCCGGAGGCTCGCAGACTCATCGTGAACAAAAACGCCGGAGAGACGCTGCTGCAGAGAGCAGCTCGCCTCGGCTATGAGGTAAGCCGTTTTGTGTGTGTGTGTGTGTGTGTGTGTGTGTGTGTGTGTGTGTGTTTTTCTCTCCTTTCTCGTAGTCTCCCGCTCCCTTTTCTCCCCCCTCTCAATCGCTTGTGCCCCCACCCCCTTCCGCATCTCATTAATTCTGCGCGAGACGGAGTGTGACATGTGAGAGCCCCTGACAGGCACGGAGCGATCGCTTAGCGCGCACACACACACACACGCACGTGCACACACACCCCGTGCGCTCGTTCCCCTTCCTCCTCCTCCGCTGGCGTGCGCATGGCCTCTCCCTCCCTTTTCCTTTTTATATCTCGCTGTCTCGTTTCTCCCTCGCACGCTCTCTCGCTCTCTCTCTCTCTCTCTTCTCTTTTCGCTTTTGCGCGCGCGCACACACGCACACGCTTTCACTCGCACGCACACACATACACACTCTGTCTCGCTCGCTTTCTCTCAACGATTTGCACTCTCCTGGCGCGCTCGCCGGAAAATCTTTAACTCTTTCCTTCCTCCCTTCACTGTTCGCTTCTCGGAATCTCAACCTCCGAGAAACGATTTCCAAAATAAGCCGGGAATTCTTACTAGGAAATTTAGTCTGCTTTTTTTCCTATGCCCAAAAAAAAAAAGAAAGCGTGTATTTATTTATTTTTTTTTCATCAAATGAATGTTTATATGGTTTTAAATGCTGTACGTATTTCCTTACAAGTACGAGTAACTGTATCGCAAAATTGTACTTTATGCTTTAATAAAAAAAAACCTGAAATCGTAATTCTTTATACTTTGGATTTAGTAAGACAGTCGTATTATCTGAATTCGGAAAATAAAACCGCTTCTACGCAGGAAATGCACCAGTCACAAATCATACGAAATACAGTAGTCATTTTATCAGGAAACTTATCAGGAGATTTAGAAATATTTACTTGAACAGTATTGTCAAATTCAACATGGCTGCTGACCTAGCTAGCTAGCTACGTAATAGACGATTTTAAATTCTTTTTTTTTTTTTTTTTGCATCGTTACACGTTTACAGCTAAAAAGAAATCGACTTATCTGTCGCTAAAGCTGTGTTTTTGTTTTTAATTTCCGGAAAACTCGCTAAAAATCGCTAAATATTGTCGGGTATGTTTTGGTTTTTTGTTTTTTTTTTCAGCAGTGTAGCATTTTATTTAATAGTATAATATTAATAATAATATAATAATAATAATATAATAATAATAATAATATAATAATAATATAATTTTATTTAATATTTTATTTAATATTTAATGTCAATTAAAAACGTGTTTGTGTTTTGTTTTTGTTTTTTTTTTCATTTTAACGATTTCCTTTCCGTTCCACGGTTTTTGTAATAGCGTTTCGGATTTCTGTAGCCGGGGTAATACCGAGATATTTCCCCAAGACGCTTTGCTTTTCAGCGACCGATCGCTAGCTAAAGAGCCATTTTTTTCCTAGCACAAACTTAGCTAACATAATTTGCGGTGTTCTAATCGGTAAATAACTTTCTATGTATGTTTTCTGTCGTGAATAGAATTCTATCGTAGTGTGTGTTTTCAGGCTAGTGGTTAATGAAAGTGAGCTGGATTCGCTCGTGTAAGTTTGTCCGCCGACATGACGGTGTTTTATTTGAAACGTTGTGATGTCCGTGTTCACGTTAAAACTGACGAATCACAGACCGTCAAGCATAGCTTTCTAATTAGCTGATAGCTGTGTGAGGTTTTTTTGTTTGTTTTTGGTTCCCCCCCCCTTTGTGTGAAGTAGCAAATGCGTTTCTGTGAAACTGAGGTGTACGGTTGATGTTGCGTTGCGACGGAGTTTCCGTGGCTGTGTGTAATTGCGCGCTTGGCGTTGTGTGCCTGATTTAGGCAGATTAATGGCGAGCTGGATTAGTTCCGGCAGCGAGGCTGAAAGGACTGGCACAGAGCACAGGAAATGAGCGATTACTGCAGCGAGCGCATGATCGCTCGCTCCCTCTTTCTGTCTCTCTCCCTCTCTCTATCTCTCTCTCTCTCAAGGCGTTTCACTCGCTCTTCATGCTCCCTCGTCCTCGCTCTCTCTCCCTCTCTCCCTCATTTCCCTTCTCACGTGGCAGAGCTAAGAGAAAGTGATGTTCCCTGAAGCAGGACTCGCTAGGGCGAAAGTGACGGACAGAGGAGGGGTTGTTTGTGGTTACGTTTTTCCATCTGTCTCTCGCTCTCTCTCTCTCATTCCACTCGGGGTGTAGCTGTTTTCCCTTCCTGTTTGATGTAGGCGTATGGTTTAGGTGTGTTTGCGTACGTGTGTGTTTACTTTGTGTCGCCGCACTTGTTTACTGGAGCCGTCTACCTTCATATCATGCAGGACTCTGATAACACGCGCACATGCACGAATGACAGCCTGCCCTCCCCCAGTCAGCTTTCTGTTTGCACACCGTCGACTTTATACTCTCGTTGTCCCTCTACCCTGTCTTTCTCTCCACCCGTGAATGAAAAGTGAAGGAAAAGCAGTGAAGGACACTCAGCCACCCAAGACAGTGATCTGCGCTTATTTATTTATTGATTTATTTATTTATTTCTCCTTCCTTTTCTTGAGAGGAAAAGAGAGAAAAATAAGCTAGCATAACCGTCTTTGTGTCCAGTTTTGTCAATAGCAACCTGCATGTCCCCCTCCATCTTATGTGGCTACGCTCCAGCCTGCATGTTTGTGCTCTGACTAGCATGTTTAGCTAGTTCGCAGAAATCCTGGCCGTCATCGCTGACTAAACATGTCAATGTGCTGCTTTTACTAAGTGACGGTTTAACTCTGAGGACAACCAGAATGTTTTTTTTTTTTTTTAATCGATTGATTAGCATTTACAAACGTTTTAGTGGGAACAGATAGTGGGATGGCAACCAGTTTTCCTATCATGCCCTTAGCTACACTTTTCACTTTTTATTGTTTCATAGCGTTATAAATATTAAATTATGTTTCCAGATATTGTGAATATTCACTTTACTTGATTGTGGTGTGGTGTGAATATTCACCACACTTTTTGTTGTGTTGAATTGCTTTGGGTTTTTTTTTTTTGGTTTTTTTGAGTGGTGAATTACATTGTTGTGATGTATCGTTTGTTAGCTAGCTAGCTAGCTATTCGCTAACTTGCTCACTAAAATTGACCTTAGTCCATGTTTTCAACATTATAATAATGCCAAAGGGCCTTCTGAGTAAACTCATGAGTACTTGCTTGTAAGTCAGTACAGTACCCGTGTTTCTATGCTAACTTGTGGGCTAGTTAGTAAATAAAAATGAACATTGTTGCTCAGTCTGAAGCTAATGGCTAGCCAGCTAGGTGTGAATCTTTGATAGGGGCAGATAACTATTAGGAAGAGCAACATTTACCTCAGACGTGATGCTAGGATACTGAGAAAAGACTCCTTGTGTTTATAAACGACGCTGCAATCACTGTTAGCGGGTGTCCGCCATTTTGAGGAGCGTGAGCAGTTGCGGGAAATGTTTTGATTTATGTAGTGAACATGAATGAGACGTTTCATATGGAATCTCTTCACAGCACATATACAAAATAAATATCCGTGCAGCCATTTTATCATTCACCACGGAAGTGTTTTTGTTTTTGTACGCAGCCGTTATTGCGTTGTTGTCATAGTAATAGTAGTATGTACTAATGTTATTGATTTGAATTGATTTGTAGTCTCCTGTCTCAGGCTCTTTATCGCTCGCTCGCTCTCTCTCTCTCTCTCTCTCTCTCTCTCTCTCACGCGCGCTCTGACTGGCGCGCGGCCATTAAAGGTCTCGTCCTGATCTCCGCTTTAATTAATCACCGGCCCGGAGGCGCTAAATGCGCGAGGTTTTTAGGCCATTAGCTGCCCGCGCGGCGCGCCTCTCGCTCTCACCGTGCCGCTCGCAGCACTAATTAACACCGCCGGTTGGGGTGAGGAGGGGGAAGGAAGGGGGAAAAGAAACGCGCGCGTGGGATGGTAATGGCCTCGAACCCTTTCACCACGGACACAATCACACGCGCTACGTCAACTATAAATAAAAGCGTCGACACGGCGTGCGTGTAGCCGCGGCTACAGGGAGAGCCTTTTCTGGAAGAAATTCTTCGGTTGGCGCGAGGGCTTAAAAGCTCCGTTGGGCTTTCTTTTCCCGCCAATCCTTCCGACGCGTCGGCTCGAGCGTGATCTCCGAACACCCCCGCTTCCCCCCCATTCCCATAAGGCGCGCGCGAGCTCTAATTCCGCTCTAATGCCTTTATAATGCGCGCGGTGACAGCGCTTCGCTCTGAGCTGAGTCGAGCCCCGCGTGCGCTACTCTCTTTAAAGATTCGCGAGAGAAGGGAAGGGAGCGGAGCGCTCGGGGCAAAAGGGGCGCACACATACACACACACACACACACACACACAGAGAGAGAGTGAGAGAGAGAGTCAGTGTAATCCCGTGACGTCTAGTATTCATCCCTTTCCGCCAGCTTTAATATCTTTCTCTCGAGCTCGCGCGCCCGCCCTTTCGCTGGCCTTAACGGTCGAGGACAGCCTGGCTGAGTGTGTGTGTGTGTGTGTGTGTGTTCTCAGTCTGTTGGCAGCGTCTTGTTTTTCTAGTCCTTCGCTTTTTCCTGCCCCTCCCTCGCGCCCCCTCGGCTTTTAGACAGGAAGCCGCGCGCTCGGGGTGTGTGTGTGTGTTTGTGTGTGTGTGTGTGTGTGCGCGCGTGCGTGCGCGCCCGAGATAAGCCGCGAGAGCTGACTGCCCTGCCAGCACTCTCCAACGCACTGTGTGTGTGTGTGTGTGTGTGTGTGCGTGCGCAAAGCCACAAGCGGCTGTGTGGCGCTGCCGCCGCTTTGAAATATGACAAGGCTGTGCGCTCGAGCCTTTCAACGCGCCGCTCGGCCCTCTCTGTGCGTGCTTGTGTGTGTGTGTGTGTGTGTGTGTGTGTGTGTGTGGTTGAGCAGCGCGCGCACACACACGCACACCTAAGAGCAGCAGTAAACACGGAAACAGTACGCAGCCAGCCAACGCTTTCGCACGAGCTTTTTTTCTCCCTCGCTCCATTTTTCCTCTTTCTCTCTCTCTTTCTCTCTCCCTCTCTCTCTCTCTCATTCAGCCGCTTCCAAAACAAATCGCTCGCAGCGTGATTCTCCTCCAGGCAATCCGTCTGTGTGTGGTGGGAGAGAGAGAGAGGAGAGGCAGAGAGAAATAGCGGTCTGGGCTCATGTCTGATTTATTCCGGATGCACTCCGCAGGGTTTGAGCTCGACTGGAAAAATCGGTGCGGTCTGTTTAAAAAAAAACAAAACAAAAAAAAAAAACAACAACAAAAAAAAACACAACGCTGTGCGCGTGCAAGGCTACGCATTTCAGCGCGTGCTATAGCGCTCTTGGTTTTTCTTTTTAATTAAATTTTTTTTGGGGGGGGTTGGAGCCGAGCTGAAATTTTTAACCAACCAGCACCAGTAAATATCATTAAAATATGTAACAAAAACAACAACAACATCATGATGATATGAAACTCTTTTGATCATGCCTAGACAAAAGTAACGCTCCTTTACCGGAGTATCGCGCGCAGAAAGGTCACGTGCCATGCAATTTTTTCATTATTCATTATTGTTATTATTATTTTCTCTTTTTTTGGACAAGCTGTAAGAAGGAATCACTGTGTTAGTCTATCTAGCACTAGTTGGGGAAAAAGATAAATCATTGCTATGGTGAAGTTGAAGTTGTCCATCCCTGATGGAAGGAGTCTCCAGTGTCAGAGGTAAAGCTGTAAGTTGAAGTTTTCCGACATCTCCATGATGCCAGGAGTTTCCGCTTTACTGCTCAGGGAACGATGGGTTCTAGCCGCTGTCACGTAAAGCGAGAGCCCGTTTTGTTAAACGTAACCATAAACGGATAAAAAGTACGACGTGTCTTTTGTTTAAAAAGGTTTTTTTTTTAAATTGTAATTGTTGTCGAGTTGTCGTGGTACAAGAGAAATAAAACACTCCAGGATGTGCTTCAGAAAGTGCTTCAGAGTTCTCTCTTCCTCCCTTCCGCTCCCCCTCTCTCTCATTCTCATTGTTCCGCCGTCTTTGTTTTTCTTCCGTCCTCTCTCTCTCTCTCTCGCTCGCTCTCTCGCTCTCTCTCTGTCGACCCTCCGCTTCCCTCGTGCTTCCTGAGCTGCTGTGACATCCGTCTGCATCGCCCCGAGCCTGTTGTTTTTGTTCCCGAGCTTTGTGTGTGTGTGTGTGCGTGTGTAAATTTAGAACGTTCGTCAGAGCAGCACGCTCCATTCCTCTAGCCTTTCTCTCTCTCTCTCTCTCTCTCTCTTTCTGTCTGTCTCTACCACTCTCTCTTGCTCTCTCTTTTCTCTCTCTATGTTTGTGTGCATCTCTCTCTCTGTTTTCGTCATATCTCTCTATCTCTGTTTCATGTTTTTTCCCCCTCTGTCTCTTGTCCCCTCCGTCTTCCACTTTGGCTAAAGTGTGGGACGTGTCCGGCTGTGCTAGCTTGTCTCTGTTTGTGTGCGTGCGTGTGTGTGTGTGTGTGTGTGTGTGTGAGAGAGAGAGAGAGAGAGAAAGAGAAAGTGTGAGTGATGTGTTGATTGCAGTCCCTCGCCTGAAGCGGTGTTTATCGAGGGAGATTAAAAGTGGAGGAGGATTGGTTGTGTGTGTGTGTGTGTGTGTGTGTGTGTGTGTGTGTGTTGGGGTGTCTTGTGCCTTTACTGCATTCCACCACTACTTTTTCTCTTTCTTTGTCCATTTCTTTCTCTCTCTCTCTCTTTCGTTCTCTGGGGTGTTAAATGCAGCTTTATTGTCTGTATAATGCATCACTGGGCTCCGCAGGCTTCCAACGCACCACGTGTGTGTGTGTGTGTGTGTGTGTGTGTGTGTGAGAGAGGGAGAATATTTCTATGCCGGTGCAGAAATCTGCATTTTGGTAGAACTTAGAAAGGAAATGAAAAACACGCCAGCATCACTGTGTTGCTAATTGCTTGTGTATGTGGTTTTTAATCTGCTATATTGTGTGTGTGTGTGTGTGTGTGTGTGGGTGTGTGTGTGTCTGGGTTTGCAATAGCAATAGCGTAAGCTGTGTGTGCGCTCGCAGTCGGGCTTCATTAGTGGCGCCGGTACGCTCGTCTTGTTTCGGAGCACATGCACACAACATGCCGTATCCTGGAAACCGAATAAGCGGGTGAGGAGGGGGAGGGGTGTGTATCACTTGGGAGGTGTGTGTGTGTGTATGTGTATATATATATATATATAGCCATCCAAAACAAGTCAGCAGTTCTGTGAAATCCGTCCCACAAGTCTTCTCACACCCACAGGCCACGCCCCCTGACCCATGATTGACAGCTCAGCTCCCCGGTCAGCTTGCTGTAACCACTCCCCAATGAAAAGAACTTGTATTAAAAGGTCCGGTTTTATTGAAACGGGAGCTGCGGCTTGCGAGAGTCCTGCGTGTCCACTTTTCCTTTATGCTGTGTTTTATTATTCTCATCGCTCCCTTCTCCCCTATCCCCTACGTTCAGGAATCAAGGGCACTAAATAGTGCACTAATAAAGGATGGCGCACGTTTGTACACTAATTTTTCTTTGACCATACGGTCGGATAAACCCCATCGTCAGTTTACGTTGTTCACACTAACAGGGGACAAATCCCTCTTCTGTGTTGCAGTTTGTTTATTGTGGATTATGGGCGTGGCCTACCTCTATGTGTGTCACTGTTGTCGCTCGCTAGTGTGAACGTGGGGTTACCGGTCGTGGTCGACTGCGTAGTTAATGTGGTGCAGATTTGTCTGTAACAGAATCTCTTCTTGTCTTGGCCCCACCCCTTCTCTTTGCCCAGGAGGTAGTGCTGTACTGTTTGGAGAATAAAGTGTGTGATGTGAATCACCGTGACAACGCCGGTTACTGCGCGCTGCACGAAGCGTGCGCCCGCGGCTGGATCAACATCGTCCAGCACCTGCTGGAGCACGGAGCCGACATCAACTGCAGCGCGCAAGACGGCACCAGGTACACACACACACACACCTCAATCCTCACTCACACAGCCACGCTTTAAGCGAGGCATGAATTCAGGCTTTCAACATGGGAAGTAACACTCTCAACTGACTTGCTGTTCTAGTTAAAGTTGTGAAAAAACTGTTGCTAGGAAACTGGGAAATATGGAGCCAGGCTTAAGCTATTTAACGGGTAGCTGTGTGTTTTGTTTTGTTGTTGTTGTTTTGTTTTGTTTTTTATGGACAGTAAAGACAGTAAAGTGGAAACGCTATCAGAAATATCCGGAACGTCAACATTTAGCTCAGACGTGTCGGAAAATTAGCAAGAAAACGTTTGCTGTTCTGGTTAAAGTTGCGCGAATGCTGTTGCTAGGCAACTGGGTAATATAGTCCCACGGTTAAGCTAGTTAACGGCTAGCTTGGGTGTTTTTATGGACTGTAAGGACTCGGGGACGGTGGAAATGATATCAGAAATATCCGGAACGTCAACATTTACCTCAGACGTGTCGGAAAATTACTGAGAAAACGTTTCCTATGAGTAAAATCACACAGAAATGACACTTAGTATTGAACGCTAACTGAACTTCTGTGTGTTCCGCCATATTGAGTGGAATAAAATTTCCAGAAGAGCTTTAACACGGTTATGTCTAGTCTATAAACTATATATAGTTCACACTAGTCTATACACTCATGTGCCTCTTCTTGTTGAATACTAGAATTTCTGTCCTGTTTTGTGTGTGTGTGTGTGTGTGTGTGTGTCTGAGTGTGTAACTCCAGCGTTAATTACACAACCCACTCGCTCACGCACGCACTCGTACACACATACCCGGAGCGTGTAATTACACGGTGAGTAATAACAGGGTGTGTGTGAGCGTCGGATAATTAGAGAGCAGGAGATCGATCAGGACAGACGGGTCAGTCTTCACATCTCTTCACGTTTAACTTTTAACACTTCGCAGTCGTGCTAAAAACACCGCGCTAATTAGCCACGCCGCTGTTTACAGCCGTACGATAAAGCACGCCGACAATTAATGACCGTAATTATGCAGGCATTGTAATGCGAACGAGGCGATCTGGAAATATCGTGGTTTTATTCCGATTTTTTTTATTCCGCTTGAGAAATATTTCGGGATTAATATTTCGTTAATAATTCGTTCGGTTATTTTGAATATTATAATCTGTTCGCTAGAATGTGTTGAAATAATTGTGTGTGTGTGTTGCACAGGCCTCTACATGACGCAGTGGAGAACGATCACTTGGACGTCGTGCGGCTCCTGTTGTCGTACGGCGCCGACCCGACGCTCGCCACGTATTCGGGCCGTGGCCTGCTTAAGATGACGCACAGCGACGTCATGGAGACCTTCCTCTCCGGTCAGTGCTCTCATGCTCTCTCCCTTCTTTTTATCCCTCGTTCCTGGGTGTGGCTTCTTGGGAGGTGGTTACTAAGCAAACGCTGCTTGTCGGAACATTAGCTTAGCTTAAATATTTGTACATTTAGAATGTTGGCTTGAGTAGTTTTAATAAATATGTGTGTACGCAGTTTCAGTGTTATTTAGTGAAGCAGATAATTCCAGAAAGCTCTCGCTGTGTGTGTGTGTGTGTGTGTGTGTGTGTGTGTGTGTGTGTGTGTTGCCAATCGCATTATTTGGGAAAGCTATGTGTGCTTGGGTGTGTGTTATTTGGAACAGCTGTGTATATTCTGTGTGTGAGTGTGTGTGAGTGTGTGTGTTTCTCTCATGGTGGTATTTGGGAAAGCTGAGTGTTCCCCCAAAGGAGCCATTTTAGCAAACCATCTGTGTGTGTGTGTTTGCTTCTGATTGTGTTATCTGGGAGGTGTGTGTGTGTGTGTGTGTGTGTGTGTGTGTCTGTCTGTCTGGTCGGTTTGACTGAGCAGTAATCTGGCCTGCTGTCGTTATCTGCGCTGGAACATGGTGTCAGTTCTACAAGGCTTTACGTGTGTGTGTGTGTGCGTGTGTGTGCGTGTTAATCTCAAATGGGTTTAGGGATTTTTTTTTTCTCCTTTTACTCAAAACCTGAAGGGAACTGACTTCTGAAAACACACACACACCCCCCCACACACACGCGCGCTACAGAGCGTTAACTCGACATTAGTATATGATGTGAAGCATGTAGCAGTCTCTTCATTGGCTGAAATCGGTCACATGGTACACACATTGCTTACGTCGTCACACGCTCGTCATACTCGCGTACGATTGAACTGGAAAATATTTTCCGATCGATTTAAACCGGCGTAACCTAGACAGCATGTTAGCTAAACACACACAGCTAGCTGGGTAGAGTGTGTGTGTGTGTGTGTGTGTGTGTGTGTGTGTGTGTGTGTGAGAACACAACTAGCAAGATGGCTAGTTTAGAGTTGGAGCACACATTAAGGTGTGTGTGTGTGGGTGTGTCTGTGTGTGTGTGTGTGTGTGTGTAAGGTGAAGGGCTCTCGGTGGGAGATGAGCCCTCCACTGAGGATGCATTCAACCCTGCTCTGCGTGAGTGAGTGAGTGTGTGTGTGTGTGTGTGTGTGTGTGTGAGAGAGAGTGTGTGTGTGTGTGTGTGCGCGCGCGCCTTCTTAGTCACGCGGAGCTGCACCGAGCCCTTAGAGGCGAAGCAATCAGAGCGCTCTCTCTCTCTCTCTCTCTCTCTCTCTCTCTCTCTCTCTAATCACTTCTTCCTACTTAGCATTTAAAACGTCCCCCCTCCACCCCGTCTGCCATTTAAAGCCTCGCTCTCCTGGTCTCTCTCTCTCCCCCTCTCTCTCTCTGTCTGTCTCTCTCTCTCGCGCTCTCTCTCTCTCTCTCTCTCTCTGTCTCTCTCTCTCTCTCTCTCTACCATTTATCTACCTATCTGTCTGTCTTCACCCGTTTCTCACTGTCTCTTCCTTTTTCCCTTTTTCTATCTTTCTTTCTCACTCTGTCTCTTTCTGTCTCTCTATTTCTGTTGCTCTGTCCTGTGGGTCTTTCTCTCTCTCTCTCTCTCGCTCTCTGTCTCTCTCTCTGCTGAATAACTGACGGAACGATACGACCGTTCGTCCCCTCCCACTCTCGCCGGCTTTAATACCTTGTCACGTTTTTGCGTAACTCGGCGATCCGTACATGGCGAACGCTGAGCTGCGAGAACGTTCCGGATCGCCCGCTCCCGTACCTGCACCCTTCAAAGGTCTCCGTCTCATCGAGCGTCGCTTTAACCGAACAAAAGGCCTCGGAAATCCTCAAAGATCGTAACTCCTAAAACTTTTCAACTGCGTTTATTGGCCATCACTAACGAGTCTGCGAGCTAATGATGGATCCCACATAAGCAGCGGCTAATTTTGTGTTCGCCGGTCTCTGGCTAAAATGTTTAGCTAGCTAGCTAAATAGCTGCCTGAGACTGGCTAGTCGCTGATTTCTAATTTTATTAAAACATTTTTTAGCTGGATGCACACACGCAAAAACGGTTTATAGGGCATGACTAAATAGTTTGTGCACCCGTATGTAGTAGTGCACGTATATAGTCGTTTGGTATTCGGCCCACTCTCCGGTCGGACGATCACGGTTACCGTAGAAACAGCCATAAACAAGGTTCGAGTCGTCCACCCTTTCCGCCCTTGTTATGGAAATACGTGCTGAAAAACGTCTGTTATTTCAGCCGAGAAAGATTTCCGGCGTTGTTTTTCAGGTCGTCCGCGGTTTAAGAAATGACCGGCTCGGTTCAGCAACGGAGAGTTTACGGCGGGAGGTTTTAACGCAGCGAGGGGCGTCTACTTTCGGTCATCTCTAATCGTTTCTAATCTGTGTCTCTGTCCCTCCAGACTACTTTGCGGACCTGCAGGGCCGAGAGGACGACGACCCCGGTGTGTACTGGGAGTTTTACGGCAGCGCTGTGTGTGGTGAGTGCTGATTTTCTCATCCTCCCTCTCCCTCTCTCTCTCTCTCTCGCTCGCTCGCTCTGTCTGTCGTGCTCTCGCTCTCACACACATACACATGCACACGAGCGTGAGCAGAATCACTGAGAGGGACAGACGCAGCCCAAGGGCAAGTCTGAGTCTTCCTCATCTGTCCGAGAGACAGGAAGCAAAAACAGAAGTGTGTCTGCTTTCATCATCTCGCTCGGCCTCTCTGTCTCTCTCTCTCTCTCTCTCTCTCTCTCTCTCTCGGTCTATTTGTCTGTCTCTCTCTCTGCCTCTGTCTCTCTTGCTCTATCTATCTGTCTTTCTCTCGGTCTGTCTGTCTCTCTCTTGGTCTATCTATCTGTCTCTGTCTCTCTCTCTCTGTCAGTCTGTCTCTTTCTCTCAGTCTCTCTCTCTCTTGGTCTGTCTCTCTCCAATAAAATTTAATTCACCGTCCGTCCGCCCCCCCAACTGGGTACATAAAAACAAAAACAAACAAAAAAAAAAAACCAACCTTCTCAGGCTGCCTTGTGACGTGTGTGTGTGTGTGTGTGTGTGTGTTTGGGGGTTTGTCGGCTCTTCAGCCGGTCGCAAACAGGCACAACGCTCCCAAACACTTTTGGGAATTCCTGGAATATTTGGGAAAATGAGAAGGAGATTAGGGTAGGGATCAGTACTGACTGGAGAGAGAGAGAGAGAGAGAGACAGACAGAGAGAGACAGACAGACAGACAGACAGATGGCTATTTTTGGGAGCCTCTCTCTGCTAAAGCGCCGCCTCGGAAAAACCCTGACTATAAAACAGAGAGTGAAAGAGAAAAGAAGAAAAAAAAAAAAGGGAGGGGGGGGGCT
>JANDJT010000037.1:69641-84090 GCA_024331685.1 Stegophilus panzeri | reverse complement strand
GAGAGAGAGAGAGTGAGAGAGAGTGAGAGAGAGAGAGAGTGAGAGAGAGAGTGAGAGAGAGAGAGTGAGAGAGAGAGTGAGAGAGAGAGAGAGAGATCACTACAGAACAGATTGACTGTGTAAGGAACAGACCGTTGGGGGTCATGCTGTAATAGAATAATAATCAGTGATGGTGTGAAGGAGCAGAGAACTGTTCACCCTGACACTGATTATTATCCTCTTACACCACAGCAACCATTCACATTCTTTATTAAGGAATTACACATCATATACTTTTTATCCATTTATTGTTACATTTAATGTTCAGTGAAGCGAGTTACTTCCTGTTCTCACTTACGTTATAGCAGCTATAAACACTCGTTCCCTCACC
This sequence comes from Stegophilus panzeri, assembly GCA_024331685.1. Lineage (NCBI taxonomy): Eukaryota > Metazoa > Chordata > Actinopteri > Siluriformes > Trichomycteridae > Stegophilus > Stegophilus panzeri. Next base: position 83,720 of record JANDJT010000037.1, on the reverse strand, counting down.
ATCCCTCTCTCTATTCTCTCTATCCTCTCTCTCTATTCTCTCTCTCTCTATTCCCTCTCTTCTCTCTCTCTCTCTATTCTCTCTCTCTATTCCCTCTCTCTATTCTCTCTCTATTCTCTCTCTATTCTCTCTCTCTATTCCCTCTCTTCTCTCTCTCTCTCTATTCTGTCTCTTTATTCTCTCTCTTTATTCTGACTTTAGCTCTGACTGTTACACAGCACTGACACTGGAGACTCCTTCCATACACGTTACACGTTACTCCTTAGAGAGCGACATTTTAAATAATCTGTTTATGTGGAGTGTGTGTAAGTATGTGCCCCTGCGAGTGAGTGAGTTGAATATCTGTGTGTAATTTGGGAAGAGTTTCATTCTGTTCATCTGGTTTCTAAACTCTGTTTCTGTGGACAGATGTGAAGGAGTGTGTGTTGCATGTGTCCTTCCTCCGAGAGCGTAATCCAAAACGTCTGTTCAGATTGAGACTCGTTTATATTCTCAGTATCATGATGATGACATGAATCCTGCAAAATCACCGCCTGTGTTCATCTCCAACAAACAAACAATAACCAGAGTGTATGCAGAGGTGTGAGTGTTTAACTGGGTGTGTGTGTGTGTGTGTGTGTGTGTGTGTGTGTGTGTGTGTGTATTAACCACATGATATTTTGTTTGGATGATCTTTTAAGTGCAATATATTTATTATTTCATCGAATTGAACTCTACTCTAAACCCCAGACAGATAAGCGTTATGATGTTAATGTATTAATGTAACATTTGAAGCATTAAAGGATAAAATGTTATTTGTAAACGAGGAGAAATATAAATCTATATAATCACTCCAACCCCCGAGTCTCATTTACTGTCTTACAGATAAGCACTGATTACACCACACACACACACACACACACACACCTGGATAAAACCAGCTGATGGTGAAGTGGAGCATCAGAACACGTGTAGAACATCAAATACATCTACAGATACAATCCACACTCAGAGTCGAGTTAGAAATAAAAAGTTCTGCTCATCAGCTAATTACAATTCATCTAAATCCAGAAGCAGAGATAAGGACTGGAGCAGGTGGCAAATGTATACATTAATAATATAAATAATAATTAAATACAAACAAATCCACATAAATACGTCTTCATTAAGATTTGTGAATGTGAAAGAGTTTATTATTCCTATTAAAGAATAATCTGGTGAATAATAATGCTGTAGTTTGATGTTGAGCAGAAGTCAGATGTCACATTCGCTGCTGATTCTTTCAGTCAGTAGTGACATCACTTCCTGTTAGACCTCGTGTGTAAAAGCTATCAGAAATAGATGAGTTTGTTCAGGTGAGTAATGGAGTGAAATCCTGTACAGTAAAATATCCACCGTGTAACTGCTGACTGCATTACACACGGGTCCGGATGAAGGTTCTGAATATTCTGGACCACTGTTCTGCATTAATGCGACCTTGTCCTGAGACATGAGTGCACTTGAATACAGCCAATCAGAGCGCTAATAAACCACAGGTGTGTTAGAGGAGGGGTGGAGCTTCAGGAGATTTGTAGCAGGATCTTTGTATAGTTATGAGTTAGTGTCCTGTAAGGGTTCTAGTCTGATATATACACCCTGCTGTAGGGTTCCCCAAGAGGGAAAGGTTCTAGATTTGCCCTCTTTAAAAAAAACTGTGAAGAATTGGAACTCTTGAGTTGATTTAATAGTTCTGTTCCTTTTGACTGACGTTCTCGGTTCCTGCTGATCTCCAGGTGAGTGATTAAACCTCCACACCTCCACTGCGTCCATCCATGAGCCACAGATTCCCTCCTGTGATGACCTGATGGACAGAGCTGACTGAGGAAGTGCATTATGTGTGTGTGTATGTGTGTGTGTGTGTGTGTGTGTGTGTGTGTGTGTGTGTGTTATAATAATGCAGTGTAGATGGTGTACTGTTGTTTTTCTCAGCTTTAACACAGCGTTGTTCGTACAGTTGTGTAGAAAAGCTCTGATGGTGGAGTGATGCATTAGCTGAGATGTTTGTGGAGCAGATGATGAGATGATGAGTTTTTCTAAAAAAAGACAAGGCTCAGAAGATGATGATGATGATGATGATGATGATGATGATACAAAAGGGTTAGGAATGATTATGAATAGCGGTGGAAAGCTTTTCCTCGTGAGTTCCAAGCAGAGAGTGGAGTGTGCTAATGGAACACACACACACACACACACACACACACCCCATGTAGATTAGACACTGCAGCATGATTTCTGTACGCTGAGTGTTGTTTATCCAGAGCGGATCGATACTCGGGCCTTATTCACCGTTTCAGCAGGAAGAAGTGAAGCTTCTCCTCTCTGATAAAAATCACTTCATCCTCTGAAAAGAAATAAATACAGAAATAAACAAATAAATAAATGCAGTCTGATGGAGTGATCAGATTAAGGGAAGGGCGCGCTCGTGACGCATGGAGGGAGAAATGAAAATGAATAGTGGAGTGTTTTACAGTAGAACACACACACACACACGCGCACACACACGCGCACACGCGCGCACACACACATACATAAACACACACACATACACACACACACGAACACACACACATACATAAACACACACACACGCGCACACACACATACATAAACACACACACACACACATACACACACACGCACACACACACATACATAAACACATACACATACACACACACACGCACACACATACACACACACACGCGCACACACACACACACATACATACACACACACACATACATAAACACACACACATACATAAACATATACACATACACACGCACACACACATAAACACACGCACATACACACACACACACACACACACACACACACACATACTTACATAAACACACATACACACATTATTATATTGCCTGTAAAGTAGATCCAAACACTAGAACCCACAAAATACATTCTACTTTATTATTCAGTGTTCATATGGTGTATATCTTTGTGTGTGTGTGTGTGTGTGTGTGTGTGTGTGTGTTTTAACCATAATGCACTGTGAATGTTCATCAAGTTCAAGTTCAAGTGGCTTTATTGTCATTTCCTCCGTACACAGTGAACCGAAACAACGTTCTTCCAAACTCCACACTAACTACACGAGACACAGAACTAAAGATCTACACATTTCTATATAAAGTGCACGTGCAGACGTACAGGACAGTACAGTACTGCTAGAACAGGACAATAGGTGTAGTGCTGAACAGTACACTGTGTTAGTGTGGAAGTGTCTGATATAACAGCTAGTGTAGAAAATAGGTGCCAAAGAGTAACAATATCATTTTAAAATGGTTTTATATAAACATAACATGCTATGACTGAGTCTTCAGCAGATTAGCTTATACCAAATATGAACATAGCAGTTACTGCAGTAGCAGCCAGGTGAAGTGGGCAACTGTGGCTCAGGTGGTAGAGCGGGTTGTCCACTAATCGATTCCCGGCCCACATGACTCCACATGACTCCACGTGACTCCACGTGACTCCACATGACTCCACGTGACTCCACGTGACTCCACATGCCGAAGTGTCCTTGGGCAAGACACTGAACCCCGAGTTGCTCCCGATGGCAAGTTAGCGCCTTGCATGACAGCTCTGCTACCACTGGTGTGTGTGTGTGTGTGTGTGTGTGTGAATGGGTGAATGAGAACCAGTGTAAAGCACTTTGTGGGACTGCTAAGGTTAAAAAAGCGCTATATAAGTGCAGACCATTTACCATAAAGTGTATAATAGTGACTAAATTAAATATGATATTTTTATAAGTACAGTAGCAAAACCGCTATAAAATGCAATAGTCTATGCAGGCATGTGCAAATATTGCAGTGGGAGTGGGATAGTGTTCAGTTCAGAGTGTGTGAACTGTGTGAAGTCCGCATGTTAATAGAATTTAGGGAGCACTGACTGAATGATTCGCTCTCTCAGGTTTAACCCTGAAATGTCTGCAAGTGACTAATGAATGAACACTAAACATTATCTTGTAAACGTTATAAAATAAAAACTAAACATTATCAAGTAAATATTAAACATAACTGAGGGCATGAGAAAGCAAGGGGCGTTTCCTAATTTGCATACTCATGTATATTTATAATCCTGGAATTTCTTTAGCTCCTCAGCCGATTTCAGTGATTAAATGGGGAGCAATAAAACAATTAAATATCGGATATGAATCATTATGAACAGTTTACACTTTGGGTCTAAATGTATTTTTCATATAGAAATGCTAAGATGATGAAATTGGTTTTCAGCTCTGTTATTAGCATTTCTGTCTGAAACATTCCCTTTAAACTGTTTCAAGATCACTGCAGTAGAACAGGTTCTGCCTCGTTCACTTCCTAATGATGACTGAAATGTGTGTGTGTGTGTGTGTGTGTGTGTGTGTGTCCTGATAACAGTGCTGCAGACCGGACTAAAGAGACTTTAACCCGATTTAGCCAGTTACTTAAGAGGCCGAAAGCCGAATGCACTAATGTCTCCTCGTGCATAATTAATTGTGTTGTTACGATGAACTAAACAAAATCTATCTTCATTTGATTAGAGACCTTCTGAGGCTCAGAAGTGCAGCAACATCGCAAACCTCCACAACACACACACACCAAACCTCCACAAAACTATCTATCTCAAAAGGCAAGTGTGTGTGTGTGTGTGTGTGTGTGTGTGTGTTTATCCTTATGAAGGAGAACTTTTCTACAACTCGCCCACTTTTCTCTTAGACTACGTCCAGTTTAAAGACACTGATTATCTTCAAACATTAAGGAGAAATTAAACATCAAAGATCTGATCTCAGAAGGTTGTGACGTGTAGTTGAGCTTTTATATTGCAGCTAAATGGCGCCACCAGGTGTCCGGATTCATCACTGCAGCGATCTGAGCGGGAAGTCAGTCCTTCAAGGATTTATCGATGGCAGAAATGAACGCAGAATCACACTGTGAACTGTTTCATCAGTTTAATCTAAAACACACTTCAGATCAATGAGATGCAAATATTTAAATCTGTAAATACGTCATTTATTTACATACAACGAATGAAACTGGAGAAATGAAGCAGTTACACAAGTCTTCTGTTTAAAAAAAAAAAAAAAAAGATTGTTATGATGTGATGGGGAAGACAAACGCAGGAACGTTCCACTCGTTTCTCTCGCCTGATGAAGAACCGAACAGAGGCGGCGCAGCTGTAAAAACTCCAGCAGCATCACTCCTTCAGCAGAAACAGAGCAGACGCGTCGACCACAACGCTGCTGTTTTTGTATTTGTTTATTTCAGCTGTAACAGGTCAAAGTTCACTGTGTGTGTGTGTGTGTGTGTGTGTGTGTGTGTGGTTTATCTAGCGCCGCGAGGAGGACCCTCAGGAACCAGTGAGGTGAAGAACGTGCTGATGAAGGACCACGTAGACGTGAGGAAGCTCGGCTGAGGAGGAGCGGCTTCATCAGAGCCTTCGTCACTACTGTCACCATCATCATCCTCAAGACCATCATCCATAATGCGCTCCTACAGAGAGACAGACAGAAAGAGAGGGAGAGACACAGACAGTTTAAGAGGACAGACAGGTGTGTAGCTCGTGATCTGTGGTGTTTATTGTTTCTGTCTCACCATTTCCTGCATGTTGTGGTTTCTGTCGTTCTCAGCTGGAGGTCGGTCTGCTGCTCCAGGGTTCTGCAGCTCCACCCTGAAGGGGAACCATCCCGCCTGGTGACTAACACATACACATACATACACACACACACATACACACACACATACACACACACACACACACACACACAGCCTTGTTAGTTTTACTTTCGGTCATGTTATTCCCGTCATTCTGGTTATTTCTTTTTCTCACACAAATCCCTAATGAAAAAAAGATCAAGAGAGTGAAATAAAGAAAGGAGACGTACAGGTAGACGAGCAGCATGGCGCCGATCACCATGATGAAGCGACTGAAAGACGAATAGAAATAGACAATGCTGAGTAGGACGGCGGCGCGTGACACCGTGTACAGCCAGTCCAACCAATCACGGTTCAGCTCGTCCTCGTTCTGCACGGCCCCGCCCTGAGCGTTCATCTGAGGGTTCTGATTGGCTGGTTGCTCCAACGGGGCGGGGTTAACTGGAACCGGGGCCGGAGCCGGAGCGACCGATGGGCCAGGGTTAACTGGAGGGGGCGGGGCCTGAGTGGCGGCCATCGCAGCCTGACTGATGGTATGATTGTTATTGTTAATTATCATATGTAAATGAATATTCTAATAAGAAGGAATATTTAATAGCTCTGAGAGACTTACTAGTGCATGTAGTAATGCTGAGCGTACACACGCTGCCACCACATCACCTGTACAGGAGTGTACACGCTGTGAGGAGGAAATGCAGCAGGGGGCGCTGCAGGAAACACGACTCCCTCAGGCCTGAGACACACACACACACACACACACACACACACTTCACTAATATAGAACTCTTCTAAATGAAATATTGATACAGTTTATTATTGTGTATTATACCGCTGCTGAGCGTGAGCAGGACCTCCTCGGTGTCGAACGCCATCTGTACTTCCTGTGAAGGAGGGATCTGGGACGTTCTGATTGGACAGAGAGGCAGAGTGGGCGGGGTCAGCAGAGGCTGCGTTCTGAGAGAGCACATATACATTTACTTAACTTCATATCTCATATTTCATTTATATAATGCATTATTTCTCATCCTGAGGAACAAAACTCTAGTTCAGGGGGTGAATTTACTGAAATGTCAGATTTGATTTATTTATTTATTTTTGTCAGGAGGTGTTCTTTGTGGAACAAAAGTGGGCGTGTCAATAGACTGTTGCCCCGTAGGATAGACTGCACTTCCTGTCGGAGCCATTTTTACTGAATCTGGTCCGACTTACTGTAGAGCCGGGGTCAGAGGTCACTGAGGAGTCACCGGGGTCAGCCGGGGGATTCCGGGGTGCGCACACCAGGTGGACCATGTGATACTCGTCCTGCTGTAGGAGAGGAAATAATAACAGGAAGTGAGTTTTGACTCAGTAGGTTCTGGTTCCTGTGCAGACTTTACAGTGATTTTAGTAGTGTTTATGTGCTCAGGTTTAAAACTTTATTCATTTTTTAAATAAAGTTTTGTTGTATTTTTGCCGCTGTACCTTCCGGAGCACGTCCCGGAGCTGCTGGTGATCCTGTAGAAGACGTCCGGAGTAAACGAGCCGCTGCTCTCGGGACAACTACAACACGCGGAATACACACTTTACTCACACACATCATCCTCTGACAGTGTGCACACACTCTCGCGCACACACTCGCGCGCACACACTGTCTCACTAACCGGTTTGCTGGGATAAACGTTAGTGATGTGTTTCTTCAGTTTCTCCACAGTCCAGTCGAGGAAGCAGCTGATTGGCTGGTCGTCATATTTCTGGTTTGGCGCACGGATGATCAGGGTGATGGGACTGTCAGCTCCCTGTTCCTCCATGTTTCATACTAATCGACCCTCAGAACACACACACACACACACACACAATCTTCTGCTCGCTCACCGTCCACGAGGCTCAGTCATCACACTGACAGGACGACTGCTGTGACGAGAACATCTCTCCGGGTCGTATCCCAACAGCAGGTTTCAGTCTCACTGTCCAACATCACAGCATTTTACTAATGAGAGTGACACACAGAGAGAGAGAGAGATGAACAAAGAGAAATGTTTCAGATCAAACAGACAGGATGTTTGAAGTATTTAATAAATTGTCTTTAAACATTATTATTTATTAATCTTATTCTCACATTTTCTCTTTCTTTCTCATTCACAATTTCTTATTTCTCACATTCTTTCTCTTTCCCTCTCTCCAGGTTTCCTCAATTATTTCCTTCTTTTCTATTCCTTTTTTCCCCTTTTCTCCTCTCTCTCTCTCTCTCTCTCTCTCTCTCTCTCTCATCTTTCATTTCTTCCTTCCTTTCTTTTTACCCCTCTCTGTTTTATCACTTGTTTTCCTCCGTGTTTTCGGCACATTTTCTCTCTCTCTCTTTCTTTCTTTAAGTGTCTTTAATATTTATTAAATCCTTGTAGAGGAATTGTCAGGAACTTCTAGAAATGTAATTGTTTATCCTTCACTCATGTAGCTAGTGCACTAGCTCGCTAGTGTATAAGTGTGCAGGGCAGGACGATTGGAACACAGCCGCGGTATGTCTGTTGGAACAGTTAGCATTATAGCCTGACAGCTAACTGGTTTATCTCTATCTGACCCGGTGTTTTGCACACACGATGTGGATATCAAGTGTTAAAGTAAAAGTATAGAAAAGTATAAAGTGTTTAATCCTATAAATATTTAAAGTCTTGATGACAGAGTGTCTAACACAGCGACCTCCTAAATCTAAACCCTAACACCAGTTTTAATCATTATTATTCACTCAGACCGCGAGCTAAACCATTAAACATGTACAAACCGAAATACATTATAGATTATGACATTAAAATAATGGCATTAAATTAGTATAAATGGTAAATAATATGAAAGTTGCACACCTCAGACTGACGTTTTCCTCTCTAGTGTTTTTCCTAGAAAATGGAGTCCTACAACACGGAGGACCGGAAATGACGTCACAGCCCAGCGGCACCCGTGTGCTCACATACAGAAATATTATACAGATGTTATTCATTAAATATGATTTTCAAAAAGCATTTATGTGTATGAATATTATTTACAAAAAGTCTTTATTAGTAGTTTATTTACTTAATTTTTTTGCATTATTTTATTTTTGTCATCCTATTTCTTACTTCAATAAAAACGTAGATTTCTGTACAATTTCTATGGGCTTCATTATATACACTAATTATTCCCATTAAAATACATTTTTAATTTCCAGTTATTGTACCCCCCCAAAAAAAATTTTTCATACAATATTTTTGCCTTACTAACAAATACGTCTAAATTATAAAACGTAATAAAAACTGTTAAAAAAAAATAATTCTCCTTTTTTCCTGCTTTCCTTTTCTAAAAACAAAAAACAACATATTGCTTATACTTCAGATATCTGCTGTGTTTATTGCATTTAAAGTTTTGACATTTTTTTGTCATTTGAAGATTTAAACAAAAAAAGTGTATAAAGCTTCACACTGTGGGTTTAATCCTGTGTGGTTGGATTTTAATCAGCAAATAAGACTGGAAGAATGAACGAATGAAATCATCCCTATATCACCTAAAATGGGAAAAAAAATCTCCAAAAAATGTCCAAATTAGACTCAATCATGTAATCGTGAAATATTTTAGGTGTCTAGTACTGTATAATCCTCTTTGTGAGATTCTGCTTACAGATTTCTGTAACTAAGATTACTTTAATTTAATAAATAATTATAATTCATGTAATTTATTATATAGTTAAAAATGTATAAATAATAGTTTATAGATTAATTAATAATAGCAGAATGTTTGTGGAGTTTAATGTGTATGTGGACCTTGTGCAATTTATGTTTCATTTATTAAGATAGCTATGTTATATATTAATTATATAGTAATTATATGTATACTTGTAGGCTATTGTTTATAAGAGCTCCTGCTATCTCCTATTGGAATGGACTCTTCGATCATTTAAATCGGAAAAATATATGGTCCATGCAACAAAGATTTTTTTCCTCACAAACAAAGTAAAAGAAATAGCTTTTAAATTAATTCATAATATTTACCATGTCAAAAATTTCTTAAAGAAAAAAATCAGATCTGATTTTGAATTTCATCTTCTCTTAACAAAATAGCACTCAGAACATGTACAATTTGCATGGCCTACAAACTTTTTACTGTAATTAATGTGTAATTTTCTTTTAATTTGGCTATCTCCCTCTTTCTTTTTTATCTTTTATTTATTTAATTAGTTAGTTACTGTCTAGTTCTACTTCTGTTTTGAGCTATTGTGTTGTTTAAGTGTTTTCTTTAACTATTACTCATACTGCTGTTACTCTTAATACTTACTTTCACGTTCTATTTCGGTTGTAATAATAATGGCGTCTCCGGAACTCAGTTGAAGCCCCGCCCCTTAGAATCTCCGTTACCGTGGTTACAAGCGGCCGCACTTCCTGTTACCCTCAGCAGGCGGCGCTGAGCAGCAGAAGCTAGCCGAATGCTAACGGTCTCTCAGTCAGTCAGAGCGCTCGCGAGCTGTTGATCGGGCGCTTTAGATCTCTGCTGTTTTTTATTTCTAGGTTTTTCTTTTTATTTATAATTGTTTGTTAGCTTTAGGATGAAAACATGGTAGTTAAAGCAAGAAAAGCTGGCGCGAAGGAGCAGAATGAGCGGAGTGACGGGAAGAGCAGGAGAGGGAGAGAGGGGAAGAGCGCGCAGCTGCACGTTAAAAACTCCGCCATCACCCGCCACAAACTCGGCCACACATTCACCCCGACCGCGCCGACACCAGCACCACCAGCACCACCAGAACCACCGCTCCTCCTCCTCAGAGCTCTCTTCATCTGCGCTCTCGGTAAGACTCCTGATCTTTTATCTTTAATCTCACAGAGTCAGTCATTTTCTCCGGATATGAAGGCATTGAAATGGCAGCTGGACAGATGTGACGTGTTACAGTCCGAGTGTGTGGATAAGAACACAATACACTCTTACTGACTGCATTTCTTCATTTATTATTCACTTTTTCTCTGGACCTGCAAAGCTAAAGACCTACAGTGCTGCTTGAAAGTTTGTGAACCCTTTCGAATTGTCTATATTTCTGCATAAATGTGACCTAAACATCATCAGATTTTCACACGAGTCCTAAAAGTAGATGAAGAGAACCTAATTTAACAAATGAGACAAAATATTCTACTTGTTCATTTATTTATTGAGGAAAACGATCCAGGATTACATATCTGTGAGGGGTAAAAGTATGTGCACCTCTAGGATTAGCAGTTAATCTGAAGGTGAGATTAGAGTCAGGTGTTTTTAGTCATTGGGATGAAGATCAGGAGTGAGTGAGCGTCCTGTTTTATTTAAAGAACAGGGATCTATCGGAGTCTGATCTATCAGAGTCTGATCTTCACTACATTTGTGTAGAAGTGTATCATGGCACAAACAAAGGAGCTTTCTGAGGACCTCAAGTTCCTCAATAAATAAATGACCAAGTATAATAATATTTTTGTCTCATTTGTTTAATTGGGTTATCTTTGTATACTTTTAGGACTTGTGTGAAAATCTGATGATGTTTTAGGTCACATTCATGCAGAAATATAGAAAATTCTAAAACTTTTGAGCACCACTGTGACACTTAATACAGGTTTATATCCTCCAGTTTAGTAGGGTCCTAAATTATTGTCTACTCAGTTCATGTTCACAGATAAAGTCTTGAAGTGATGGGAAGTAAATACAGGAAGAGTACAGATAGTTCTGGATTCAGATTATTATCCGTACTGTCAGGAGGAAAGGAGTTAAAAATCTGTACTGACTCATGTCAATAACTCATTACTCTGTGTTCACAGCTCTCATTGCAGGATTTCTCCACTGGTAAGTAAATAATAATAATAATAATAATAATAATAATAATAGTCACGTAATGTAGATTGAGACCGAAGCATGTGCAGGTATGGCAGTTTAATAAAATAACAAGTCCAAAGGATCAGGAAGAAATCAAGGTACATTGGCCAGCAAAGCTCAAACGATCAGGCAAATCTAGGGAAGGCAGAGAATCGGTCAACAGAGTAAACAAAGAACAAAACCAGAAACGCAAACACGAGATAAGGCTCGGAATAACGACAGAGACGATGCAACTGGGCGTATACTTCACAAAGACCAAGTGTTTGAACTGTCTCTTATAGCGTGGAGTGAGTATGAGATTGGGAACAGGTGTGTGTGATTAGAACTGTGGAGAAGATGAACGTGTGTGTGCGCGCGCGAGTGTGTGTGTGGGAAGTGTAGTCCTCTTCGGCCATGTTTGTAGTTGGTGGTGCATCCTGGGAAATGGAGTTGCTGGTTTGCTGTGATATGACAATAATATAATAATAATAATAATAATAATAATAATAATAATCAGTTTAGTTTGTTAAGATGATTTTAAATATATGCTGTAATTATATTCCATGTTTTTGTTTTTAGGTACCACCTCTCTGAGCTGTTTGAGAATGACCGGCACTTTTCCCACATGTCCTCTCTGGAGAAGGAGATGGCCTTCAGAACTGAAATGGTGCTGTGAGATGTTTCCCTCAGCGTTATCGTCAAATTGAAAGTTGAATCTGGTTTCGTACGCTTGCACTGTAGAGCAGATTAACCAGTCCTGTGATGTTCACTGTGCTCTCCTGTTCATCTGTCCACACCAGGGTCTGTATTACTCCTACTTTAAGAGCATCATCGAGGCTCCGTCCTTCCTGAACGGTCTGGGTCTGATCATGAACGACCGACTCACCGAGTATCCTCTGGTCATAAACACGCTGAAGAGGTTTAACCTGTACCCTGAGGTGAGACGCCCCGACTCCTACGGCGCTCGTAATCCGGCTCTTCCAGCTCGAACCTTCAACAGAACCTGTGCTCATGACTCATTATTACACTAAAGTAATTAGACTTAATTACATCACTCGGCCTTCATAACTCACTGTTTTACATCTGTGCTGAAATACTCGTTATATTCTGCTTTATGATAAAGACTTATAAAGCTCCATAAATGTCTCATAATTCATAAATCTCTCCTAATTCATTAATACGATGACTTAACAAACACGTGGTTTGAGATTATTTAGATATTTATATAGTTATATCTTTATCTATATCTGTCTCTCTCACTATATAATATATATATATAAATAAATCATTAGTAAGGTAGTATTATTACTTTACATAATAAACACCAAGTATTATTTAATTGTATTATTAATTTGGGTGTTTATTATTAATCAATTATTATAACAGATTATTTATTTGTATTGTTATTAACACGTAAATATTATTTAGTTGTTATTAACATTAATAAGAGTGTTATATATTATTTTATGTAGTATATTTATTATTCATACTCTTATTACGATTTCTAATATAAACGTAACAATAGATTAAACTTCACATTTCAGTCTATTTGCATGCTGTCTAAATAAAGTAACGTAAACTTAAAATAAAAATAAATCTGTAAATCTAACAGTTTAATATTAAACTACACGTGAAGACCTGAGCAGGACGATCTCAGAGCTGCAGACTGTGTATCTCTGTCCTTCCTGTTCGCTGTATAAACATACAGGAGCAGTGGGGTGTGTGTGTGTGTGTGTGTGTGTGTGTGTGTGTGATGCAGTGTGTGATGTGTTTGTCCTGCAGGTGGTGTGTGTGTGTGTGTGTGTGTGTGTGTGTGTAACCTAGCTGAGAGAGAGAGAGAGAGTATTGCAATGTACTGTTATTAAAACACAAATAGTTAAACAAGTTAAAGCTACTGTAACAACCCTTTACAATGTGGAGGGTGAAGAAGCATCTTAGAACAGCACAAGCAATCTTTCACAATGCAGTAACTTGAGTTGCAGCAGATATCAGGTTCACTCTTCTCCAGTGGTGAAAGAGAACTTGGGCTACAGACACTTAAAGATGGTAAAACTCTTAAACACTGTAAAACATGACCTGTTCATGTGATAGACTTCATTAGTATGACAACATGAGTATGTTACAATAGGCTGTAATTATCAGAAATTTTTAAAGAATACGTTGTTTATCAATAATGTTTTTTTTCAATCAGTGTTGCCAATGTACATGAAACTCGCCCCAGATGTTTTGAGTACAAATGAATCAGAAAAATGAAAAATAAATAAATAATGGATAAAGTTACCTCTAACAAATGCTTGTTTGGTTTTATCAAACATGATCTTCAGGGTAATCTGGAAAAGAGGGAAGGTTCCTCAACAGTTGAAGTATGCAGGTGTAAACAGAGACTTGGCAGTACTGTGGCTAGACCTCGCCAATGCTTATGGATCAATTCCTCACAAGCTGGTGGAATTATCCCTTAGCGGATACCACGTCCCAGGGAAAATACGCAACCTCATTCTTGATTACTACAACAACTTTAAGCAAGCAGGTGGTGCACAGGAGAAGAGCAGTGAAGAACATCTTGGAGGTGGCTGAAAAGGCCTCACGCTGGCTCTGGTTAAGGAGAGGG
>JANDJT010000037.1:35077-43384 GCA_024331685.1 Stegophilus panzeri | reverse complement strand
AGACAGACACAGACAGACACAGACAGACACAGACAGACACAGACAGACAGACAGACAGACAGACAGACAGACAGACAGACAGACACAGACAGACAGACAGAGGCTCAGGCAGAATAAACAGCAGCGTGGGTGCAGGATGAAGTGTGGGGGAGACGGGGATCTGGAGTAAAATAAACAGACTGCAGTGGAGAGCGCCCCCAGGGGCAGAGGTCAGTTACACCTCCAATACGCCACATTAAAAAAAACACATGGGATTCATTCCAAAACCAACCGAGAAAAAAAACTACAACAGGAACAAATGAGCGCTGGATATAAGGGACATCTAAGTGAGAAAATAAGAGGAAGAAAGCAGCCGGAGAGCAGCAGTGGTGTGGTGTAAGGGTTAAAGGTGTGCATCAGGATTAAAAACTCTAACGAGCGGTGGTTTTTAATCTGATTGTGCCCTCGACGCGACCCAATCACTCCTCTCCCCCCTGAGCAGTACGGTGGTGTGATGCAGGAGCGACTCGTCACCAGAACTGGATTATTTTCCTATAACCTGCTCCCTCTCCAGTCTATTCCTCCCTCTCCACAGAGATCTGCCAATCTTTACAACGTTTCATTTATTAATGAACATCACGCTTTTTATCCATTTATAGTTACATTTAATGTTCAGTGAAACAAGTTAGTTCCTGTTCACACTTGCATTATGGCAGCTATAAACATAAGCAGCTGTTAATAAAGAGAGTAATGTGGTGTTCTTCAATAAACACACACACACACACACATACACACACACACACACACACAAACTGCAGTATAGTAATGAGACGTGATTATGCTACACTTAATGATCTGTTGGTTAACTCTTATAATCGAGTAATCGAGTGAGTCAGGAGGCACGTGACGGTATAACGTGATGAGGAAATCGCTCGTCATCTCTGTGCACGTGAAGCTGTAATCAGCCACATCGGATCAGATGATGATCACACCCGGGATTTAACCCTGTCACACACACACACACACACACACACACACAACACAACACGACATTCCCTAGTTAGGGAACAGGAGGAGTGCGCACTACTGAAGCACCCACAGACTCACACGGATTTATATTCGGGTTTAAAACACTTACTTTTCTGTTCACTCAGAAATTCTCTCCACAACAACTTTTTAAACAGAGCTGCACTCACACAGCGGCAGTGTTCCGTCAGAACACTCTGATCTAGCAGTGCGTGTTTACGGTCCTGTAACAGTAACACAATGAGAATGTTTTTTGGGATGTGTGTAATAAATGGATTTAAATAAAGCTCAGTGTAGAGGTGAGTAACTGCTCCTGTTTAATTAGTGAGATGTGGAAACACGGACTAATCCTGCTTAATGCTATTACAGCTCCCTGTGTGAGTGAGTGAGTGAGTGAGGGAGAGAGAGAAGGAGGGAGACGAGTCAGCTCAAGGACTCTGCCAGCATTAACACCAGCACACTCATTCTGTTCCTGCAAATGTCAAGAAACATCCAGTGAGCAGTGTGATGACATCATCAATAAGCGCCGCACGTAACTAATCGCCCCAAAGTGCACACGAATGTACTAAATATTTAGTCAAAGTGGTATGCTTAAACACTAACACGTGTGTGGTGTAACTGTGGGGTGATGTGGTGTAGAACTTCATCTTACCATGTAGTACAGTGGAGTCTAGTTTAGGACACGGCCACAGGCGGTTGCCATAGTAATTAGGGCACGTCCACAGCACAACTAGTGGCACTTATCAACATGCATGTACTGAGGCTGACATCGCTGATTGAAGTGTTTTGGAGATTTAGGACAGAGCCATGAAGAGACCGGCGCACACACTTGCTAACACTGTCATGGGATCGGCTGTGTCCCAAACCACATTTTAATGCGCTGAATAGTTTATCTAAACAGTGCTATGTCATAACTTAGTACAAGTGAGGAACAGTTTTATCGGGCTCGTGAGTTAGTCTGGTTGGTATGGTGGCTTGGGACACAGCCGCAGGCAAAAGGGGTTAATAAACCATTATTAAACACGCTCACAGGCTGAGTCCTAAACCACAACAAAGTGTTCAATACAAAGCCAGAATAGTTCCAGCAAACATGTTAGGGTAGTGTGTGAGGGGGTGTGGCTTACTTTCAAGCTCCTCCTTCTCAAAGTTAGTGTGGATGGTGGAGCTTGTCTTCCCCATGTCCACTACGGCTTCATCATCATTACCCTGAGAAAGAGAGAGAGAGAGAGAGAGACAGACAGATGACCACATGCAAAAGAATAAACCATGACGGTGTGTGTGTGTGTGTGTGTGTCTACTGTGTTTATAACAGACTTTTCAGGAAATCAGAAACATGACAGGTTTAAAGAAGGAAGCCAGAATACCAAGGAACAAGTCACGAGAGGAGGAGGAGTGACCTGAACAGGAAGTAATGACCAAATAAGGAAAGTGCAAAACAAGAAACAGGTGTAATTAGTCAGCAGACAGTACAAGGCTGCGTCTCATTTCTCTAACGGGTTTCCTTGTTTCCATTTCTCACTTCCTGCTTTAGAGGATGTCTCACACACACACACACACACACCCCACTCTAAACCAGAATGAGTGAGTTAGCACTGCACGCTCTGAAATGATCATCATTCCCGTCCCATTCGGACGTTACACGCTCAGGAACACCACGTGGGACATCCGAAATGTACCTGCACTATTCCTTTTAGAGGACTGTGATTGGTTAACCAATAAATATGGAGAGGGCGGAGCTTAACACACCTTAAACAGTGTGAGAAGTTTAGTGCTTATTAAAGGAAATTAAATGAAAGTGTAAACTGACAGTTTTATTTAAGATTTACTCATTTAATCATTTCATTCCTCTCATATGACAACTGACGGATTATAAAATCAAGTCGTATTTTTTTTCTAATCACAATTAATACAGGCTTCTGCGTAAACGTACAGATAATTAAAGCTCCAGGTGAAGATTAACACCTGATGAGGTAAGAGTAAAAGCCTCCATGCCTCAGACATGCAGTTAGACCGGTCACTCCTGCTCCCATTCAAACATGGCCGCTGTCCCAGACTTCCTCAGGGCTGGGGTATCGGCTTTCACCCCAAAGGGCAAAACACAGAACACATGCGTATGCAGTCTTCAGTGCACTTTCCTGCTCTCTCTCTCTCACACACACACACACACACACACACACACACACACAGTGAGAAACGTACAGAGAAAATAGGTAACCCCTGTATGTGTCTCACATCATCACCCCAGAAATCCTGCATCACTGCTGAGACATACAATAAGCTAATAAACACACACACACACACACACGAGAATCAGCTGTATGACCACACACACTGCTGTACTGAAGAGAAAGAGTTTCCTGTGTGTGTGAGACCAGGCACTTCAACAGCAAAGACCTAAATATAGCAGTTATTTATATCTCAGAAAGACAGAGAGAGAGACAGAGAGAGAGTGTTGTGTGTGTATATATTTGCCTATTATTAGTAGTAGTAGTAGTATTAATAATAATAATAATAATAATAATAATAAACAGGTCATGTCCAAAATATTGGAACGTACTGTTGCCTCGCAGCTCCAATATTTCCTTGCTCAAAATAATCTCTTCGACCCCTTTCAGTCTGTCTTTTGTCCTCTACACGGTACCGAAACTGCCCTCGTAAGGGTCATCAACGACCTGTTACTCTCTAGTGACTCCGCTTCTCTTTCTATCCTTCTATTACTCCATCTTAGTTCTGCTTTTGATATCGTCTCTCGTGGTTTACTCTCTCCCATCTGGTG
Source organism: Stegophilus panzeri (assembly GCA_024331685.1). Classification (NCBI taxonomy): domain Eukaryota; kingdom Metazoa; phylum Chordata; class Actinopteri; order Siluriformes; family Trichomycteridae; genus Stegophilus; species Stegophilus panzeri. The sequence continues at coordinate 39,603 of JANDJT010000037.1, read as the reverse complement.
GATATCTGTGTCACGGGTGCTGCTCTTTCCTGTCTCACTTCTTATCTCACAGATAGACAGTTCTACATTTCTATGCAGGATTATCAGTCTCCTGCTGTATCTCTGAAATGAGGTGTCCCTCAGGGATCGGTTCCTGGACCTCTACTGTTCTTTATATATACACACTGCCTTCGGGTCAACGGGTTCACCGCCACGGTGTCAGTCACCGCTGTTATACTGAGGACCTTGAACTCTATACAGCGTGTAGATCTTCTCCCGCTCTCCAGACCGGTCCACTATCAGTGTGTGTCAATGAAAAAACTGAGATCATTATTACCAGAACACCAACTCTTAATACAAATATCCTCTATGACCTTACTTGTGACATTGATAGCACTCTCATTAAACCATCCAGCACGGTCAAGTTTTCAGGTAGCATCTCTGATCCCTCCATCACCTTTGAAACTCACATAAACTCTGTTTCTAAAACTGGATTCCTTCACCTGCATTGCGATCCTCGCCTCCATCCCTTCATTAGCCGTAAAGACGCTGAAACACTGGTTCATGCTTTTATTTCCTCACATCTTGACCATTGCAGCGCTCTCCTCATGGGTTTATCTGCTAATTCTACTGCTAGGTTGAAATATATCCAAAACTCTGCCGTTAGATTTCTCACACATACCAAGCGCTCTGCTCACATTACTCCAACCCTGTCTGGACCGCAGCGGTTTCATTTCACATTAAATTAAAATAATCCTGATCACATTTAAATCACTTCACGGTTATCTCAGTGAACTGCGATCTAACCTACAACCCACTCGCTCGCTCGCTCGGGTCCTCTGAGCTCGGACTGCTCTCTGTCCATACATCTCATCTCTCCACTATGGGTGGCAGGTCTTTCAGTAGCACCAACATCTGGAATTCACTCCCTCTGACTCTTCTCAGCATCACATCCATCCCAGAGTTCAAATTCCAACTTAAACACATCTGTTTTCTCAGTGTGAAGATTTAGAATTTAGAATATGGAACGTTGGCAGCAGGAGAAATGGGCAAGTGTAAGGATCTGAGTGACTTTGACAAGGGCCAAATTGTGATGTCTAGATGTCTGGGTCAGAGCTTCTCCAAAACGGCAGGTGTTGTGGGTTGTTCCCGGTATGCAGTGATTAGTACCTACCAAAAGTGGTCCAAGGAAGGACAATCGGTGAACCAGTGACAGTGTCATGGGCTTCCAAGGCTCTCCTGTGTGGCGAGAGAAGGCTAGCCCATCTGGTCCGATCCCACAGAAGATCTACTGCAGCACAAACTGCTGAAAAAGTTCATGCTTGCTGCGTATGGAGCCGCAGAGCGGTCAGAGCGCCCATGCTGACCCCCTATACACCACCAAAACACCTACAATGGGCACGTGAGCATCAGAACTGGACCATGGAGTAATGGAAGAAGGTGGCCTGGTCTGATGAATCACGTTTTCTTTTACATCATGTGGAGGCCAGGTAGAGGTGGGTGGGGGGGGGTGTGTGTGTGTGTGTGTGTGTGTGTGTGTGTGTTTGGCTTACCTGGGGAAGAGACAGCACCAGGGTGCACTATGGGAAGAAGGCGAGCCGGTGGAGGAAGTGTGATGCTCTGGGCAATGTTCTGCTGGGAGACCTTGGGTCCTGTATTCATGTGGATGTTATTTTGACACGTACCACCTACCTAAACACTGCTGCAGACCGAGTACACCCCTTCATGGTAACAGTGTTCCCTAATATCAGTGTCCTCTTTCAGCAGGATAACGCTCCCTGACACACCGCAAACACTGTTCAGGAACATGACAAAGAGTTGAAGGTGTTGACTCGACCTCCAAATTCCCCAGATCTCAATCCGATCCAGCGTCTGTGGGATGTTGTGGACCTCACAACTTACAGGACTTAAAGGATCTGCTGCTGACGGCTCGGTGCCAGATACCATATTTAATGTTATGGCTGATTGCTGTGTGTGTGAGAGAGTGTGAGAGAGTGTGAGAGAGTGTGAGAGAGTGTGAGAGAGTGTGCACACGTGGGAACAACAGCTGAATGATTTAAAACGTGTCTGCTTGGATGACGTCATCGCTCAGAATCTACTGTTACACCAATAACACTTCATCCTGAAAATAGCAGCAGTGAGACTCACACACACACACACACACACACACTCTCTCTCACACACACACTCTCTCACACACACACACACACTCTCTCTTTATAGGAATTATGACATACTCTAAATACTAATTTAATAAAAGCCTACAATACAAATCTCCACAGTTTATTATATAAATACAATAAACATTTTTAAAATTCACTGTTAATATAAAAGAGATTATTTCTTTTTGGTGTTTATATTTTGCACTGAATTAAATGTAAAGAGCATCTTATTTTAATCTGAAAATTATGAAGAATTATGAAGTGCAGTGAAAACACTGGATTCTGTTCATTTAATAAAAACACACAAAAGTATAAAACTGCTTTATTATTATTTTATTTCTGAACAACACTGAAAAGCAAATATTCAGCTGTCTGTCTGTCTGTCTGTCTGTCTGTCTGTCTCTTTCTCTCTCCCTCTGTGTGTGTATGAGTGTATGAGTGTATGAGTGTATGAGTGTATGTATATGAGGGTGTGTGTGTTGTTTCCTGCAGCTGTGTATCAGTGTAATGTAGGTGTGTGTGTGTGTGTGTGTGTGTGTGTAAGAGAACAGAAAGCAGAAGGCTGAGTGCAGTAGAAGCGTCTCTGTGAGGGGGAGCTGATGGAGTGGATCAGTAAACACACTGAACAATGATGATGAGGGGAGAGTGGCTTTGGCCGTCGCTCAATGATGACATCATCTTCCTGCTGCATTTCATGATGAGCAGAGTCTCAATGTGAGGAGGATTTTTACACTCTGCACATTTACACACAGCACAGACCCCCCCCAACTACACACCCACACACACACACAAATCCCCAAAAATCCCCCTTCCATCACCACACTGACCCTGCTCACGTGCACACACAGCCAGACAGACGAGGAGACAGACAGAAACAGAGTGCAAGAGACAGACAGAAACAGGCAGAGAGACAGATAGGAGGAGACAGACAGCCCACTGCCGAATCCCTCTGTGTACAAAACATCAGTGCTGTTTGATCTCTCTCTCTCTCTCTCTCTCCCTCACACACACACACACACACCCTCATGTCACACCACATTAAACACAACACAAACAAAATGTAACATTTTCTCAGCAGTGTTTGTGACTCCTGAGATGTCTAACACCACACACACACACACACACACACACACACACAAGTTTAATCCTCATTAAAAAGCAGTTTCGTATAGAACTGGTGAACTACAGTGTGTTACACAGAGAAACAGAATTCCCCAAGTCACCATTTTTATACTATATGGCCTAAAGTATGTGCACCCCTGACCCTCACACCCATGTGTGCTTCTTCCCCAAACTGTTTCCACAATGTCTGAAGCACACGGCTGTACAAAACGCCTCAGTACGCTGAAGCTTTACAGTTTCCCTTCTCTGGAACTAAGAGGCCCAAGTGGAAATCCTTCCCAGAAGACTGGAGCACATTATAACAGCAAGGGGGAAGAAATCTGGACTGGGATGCTCAACATGCAGTGATCGGGGTGCACATACTTTTGGACATATAGTGTAGTTTATAAACTTTCACATGGAGTGTGAAATATGAGGATGAGTCAAATGAAACCCTTAACTGGTTTATTTAGCATTATTTATTTACTGGTCAGAAAAGCTGAACATTTCTCAGTCTCTCAGCTTTATTACACAGCAGTTTCTGACATCATAATGAGATTTTATAAATAAATAGTGCATTAATGTCGTGCACGGAAACAACAACAACAACAACAACAACAAGCCCATCGATTCATCCATAAAATATCAACTCCTTATAGCTCACTAACACTGTAACAGACTCTCTAAACATCTCCAGAACATCTGTCCAGGAGGAAAACCCACAACACACACCTGCAACCAGCAAACAGAATTAAAACGTCATTTCACATCCCGTTTATTTCCCGTTATAGCGTCGTTAGTAACGCGTCTTCAAACCACTACACACAGCCTGCACTGCGCATGCTCAGACGCCGTGCGCATGCGCAGTGTGGCCGCGTACTACTTTTACATACTACAAAGTACAGAAAGATAGTAAGCAGTTTGGAGATGTGTAGCGTGTTCATCTTCGTCATGCCTTCCTCTCTCTCTCTCTCTCTCTCTCACACACACCGTCCCCTCTGAACAACTCAACTTCAACATGTCAGCAACACAACCATCACCATGAGCACATTTTCTCATCTTTTGAAACTAAAACGATGCTATAATTACTCCAGCTCGGGAGTCGGTCTCTGTCACAAAACAGCGCGCGCTCACGGCTAACTCCCCGAAACACCTCAGAACAAGTTAATGAAGCGCTTACTGTGGTTAGCAGAGGTTTCATCTGCTCGCCTCTCTCTTCCTCCATTTGTTCGGATGTGAGGCACACTTCTTTCTTCCGTCCCTGTCTCTCTCACCTGATTTGAA
>JANDJT010000037.1:0-23671 GCA_024331685.1 Stegophilus panzeri | reverse complement strand
CAGTGTGTATTGTGCAGTGTGTAGTGTGTATTGTGTAGTGTGTATTGTGTAGTGTGTAGTGTGTATTGTGTAGTGTGTAGTGTGCAGTGTGCAGTGTGTAGTGTGTAGTGTGTATTGTGTATGTGCAGTGTGTATTGTGTATTGTGCAGTGTGTAGTGTGTATTATGAAGTGTGTAGTGTGCAGTGTGTAGTGTGTATTATGAAGTGTGTATTGTGCAGTGTGTAGTGTGCAGTGTGCAGTGTGTATTGTGTAGTGTGTAGTGTGCAGTGTGCAGTGTGTAGTGTGCAGTGTGTATTGTGCAGTGTGTAGTGTGCAGTGTGTATTGTGTAGTGTGTAGTGTGCAGTGTGTATTGTGTAGTGTGTAGTGTGTATTGTGTAGTGTGTATTGTGCAGTGTGTATTATGTAGTGTGTATTGTGTAGTGTGTAATGTGCAGTGTGTAGTGTGTAGTGTGCAGTGTGTATTGTGTAGTGTGCAGTGTGTATTGTGCAGTGTGTAGTGTGCAGCGTGTATTGTGTAGTGTGCAGTGTGCAGTGTGTAATGTGTATGTGTAGTGTGCAGTGTGTAATGTGTATTGTGTATTGTGCAGTGTGCAGTGTGTATTGTGTATTGTGCAGTGTGTAGTGTGTATTGTGTAGTGTGTAGTGTGCAGTGTGTAGTGTGTAGTGTGCAGTGTGTAGTGTGTATTGTGTATTGTGTAGTGTGTATTGTGTAGTGTGCAGTGTGTATTGTGTAGTGTGTAGTGTGCAGTGTGTATTGTGCAGTGTGTAGTGTGTAGTGTGTATTGTGCAGTGTGTAGTGTGCAGTGTGTATTGTGTATTGTGTATTGTGCAGTGTGCAGTGTGTATTGTGTATTGTGTAGTGTGCAGTGTGTATTGTGTAGTGTGCAGTGTGCAGTGTGTATTGTGTAGTGTGCAGTGTGTATTGTGTAGTGTGCAGTGTGTATTGTGTAGTGTGCAGTATGTATTGTGTATTGTGTAGTGTGCAGTGTGCAGTGTGTATTGTGTAGTGTGCAGTGTGCAGTGTGCAGTGTGTATTGTGTAGTGTGCAGTGTGTATTGTGTAGTGTGCAGTGTCTATTGTGTAGTGTGCAGTGTGTATTGTGTATTGTGTAGTGTGCAGTGTCTATTGTGTAGTGTGCAGTGTGTATTGTGTATTGTGTATTGTGTAGTGTGCAGTGTGTAGTGTGTATGATAGCAGATTGTTTTTGTTTTTACCTTTTGTGTTGCCAGATATCTATTTTACCACCAGAGGCCAGCAAAGACCTAAAATTTATCTGACACACACACACACACACTCACACACACACACACACTCTCACACACACACGCATTCACGCACACACACACACACACACACACACACACACAAAAGGTTCAGTGTGAATAAAGCAGCCCACAGTGGAATTCTGTTTGTAGAGAACTAACAGCAAACAAAATAATTAGAATAAATAAAATAGAGAGAGTGTGTGTGTGTGTGTGTGTGTGTGTGTGTGTGTGTCCAGAGACTCTTTATCTTTCTTGGTTTCAGGCTGTCTTTGTCTTGCTGTGAACCAGCAGGAGATGAATATTAAATTTCATCACAGCGCTGAATGGAGTGTGTGTGTGTGTGTGTGTGTGTGTGTGTGTGTGTGAGTGTGTGTGTGTTGGCTGCTCTCCATCTGGTTATTGATCGTCGGAGACTGTAGATCTCAGCTGAGAGAGGCTCAGAGACGTTTCCTGTCCTCAGAGACTTGTCTCCATTCACTGTGTACTTTTCATTTATGCGAGTGTCTCTCTCTCTCTCTCTCTCTCTCTCTCTCTTATCGTTGATGAGCTCCAGGAGGATTACACGAGGGAATAAATATCGATTTGTGTGTCTCAGCCTGTCCGAAGGTCAGAACGTTTAGAGCGGGGTGTCCAAACTTTTTTTATTGAGGGCCAGACGGAGGAATAAACATGGAGTCACGGGCCGAGGCTCAGGCCCTCACCTTTATAACAGCTTTAATACATCAGTGTCACTCGCTCCCCTCTGTACGCACAACCAGCGCTGCAGAAACAACCGTGTTACACAACACACCTGACAATAACTCTGTACAAATAATACAACTCTGTCCATCTGACCATTCTAAAATTGTATAATAATAATAATATAATAATATAATAAAGTTATATTTGTGTGTTTTTGTGTTTCTTTCTCAATGAGAATCAGAATGGATGATTGACAGGACAGCTAGTGCATCTGTGGGCGGGGCTTCTAGGGTGGGGCTTCGTTGGGTTGGGGGAGGAGTCTTACCTCACAGCTCGGCTCCTCTTTGGTCTTACACTCCCAGGTGTATCTGCTCATCGTTTTCTAAAGGGGGTGGGGCAGAATATTATACACCTCATATATACTCAACCAGAGAGAGAGACAGGGAGAGCGAAAAAGAGAGAGAGAAAAAGAGACAGACAGATAGAGAGAGATAGAGAGAAAAAGAGAGACAGAGACAGACAGAGAGAAAAAGACAGACAGATAGAGAGAGATAGAGAGACAGAAAGAAAAAGAGAGAGAGAGAGAGAGAGAAAGAGAGACAGAGAGAGCAGGAAGAGAAAGAGCACATCCTTTTTAGTTCTGGTCAGCAGGGGCGGGGCTTATGTTAAATTTCATCATCCAATCACAAACGTGATTTCTTCAGCCTGATACACTGCTTAGCATCAAATACCATAAAATAATAGTTTAACAACATTAGCTAAGCTAGCTAGCTGCCAAAACACGTAGCTAGACGTTTAGTTAGCTAATATTATGCTAACCATTTTATTGTGCCATTAAAGTGGTATTTTATGCTAAACACAACATCGAGATGAAAAGAATCAAAAAGAGCGGTTAGTGGTGATGTCATCCAGTTGGCTGATCAAATGAAACCTAAGCTCCGCCCTTGTTGACCCAGGACCGTCTGTCTGGATGAGATTTAGAAGGACAGAGAGAGAGAAAGACAGGAAGGACCGAGACAGAGTGAGACAGAGGGACTCAGAGGAGCTCGTGCTTTAGCTCTTCTCCTGTGACAGTGAGACAGCTGTAAGATGACGTTAAGACGACAGATCAGTCACACTGGACAAGTTCTAGCGCAAGTTTGTTCTAAGCTTTCTACACACGGCTGGTTTCCTTATGTTAAATAAAAACAGGAAAGCTAAGAGTGAGCAGACGAGTGTGTTAAGCTAGCTGCTGGTTATGTTAGCATTTAAATCAACAGTTTGACCTGTTGGACATTTTTGCCTTAACTGTTTTAATACCTGTGGTGTTATTGTGTGCTGTTTAGCTGTTGTTATCATGCTAGCATGATGTGCTAATACCCACATGTAGCACTACAGAGTGAACAAGAAGAAAAAAGGAAATGTACAGTCATGGTTATCCCACGAAAGAGAATGATGCTGTCGTTAGCTGCTAGCTTAGTTAGCTTAGGTAGCTCTATTTCTACCCAAGTGCGTTAGCCTAGCGTCTGATCCCGTTGCATCGCTGATGTTTATCCTGTTTAAGTTCCGTCTGTTCCTTTTTCCACAGAGACAATTTAAAGAACCCAAAAACCACCGTTCATTCACCCATCCATCATAAACAGGATAAACGAATAAACAACATAAATACACATAAATAAACATCGATGCAATGCAGCGGACGAGCGGCGGCAGCAGCAGCAGCAGTGATGTGCACAGCCTCCAGGGGGCGCAGGTGAGTGACAGCATGCAGTAATGCAGAGAGAGGGTGAGAGAGAGGGAAAGAGGGATAGAGAGAGAGAGAAGTGGTGCAGGGGGTGTTTACTGTGGTGGGGGGAAGGTTTTTAATATATTTTTAAATATATATTAGAAGTTGTATGGAGGGGATATTATTATATTATATTATATTGGAAGGCTCCATATTTTTAATTGGGGGTGTGTGAGTATTAATTACTATTTAGAAGTAAGTTGTTGGAGAAGGGGGGTATCAGAAAGGGGCAATTAATTATTTATTTTGTCAGGGGAGCATTTTATTGGGGAAGGAGACTGGTGGTGTGTGTGTGTGTATAAGGCCTCTGTATTGAAGCTTAGGTATGGCTCAACAGGTTGGATTTCACTTGCAATCTTTCTGGCACACACACACACACACACACACACACACACACACACACACACACACAGTCATCAGACCACTGTGTGTGTGTGTGTGTGTGTGTGTGTGTATCTTTGTCTACATCTACATTGATTCTTGTCTGGAGACTGAATGTCGTATCATGTTTACATGTACACGCACACACACACACACACACACACACACAGAATGGAGTCAGTAAATCTGGTCAGTGACACTTGAGCACAACATTAATGATCACTGAAAGCAGAGACAATACATAATTTTGCATGTGTGTGTGTTTGTCTGAGGGTGTGTGTGGTGTGTGTGTTTGTCTGAGGGTGTGTGTGGTATGTGTGTGTGTGTGTGAGCTTATATGTGTGTATGTGTTTTGGGGGGGGGGGTGTTTGAGTGTGAGTTGGTGTATCCGTGGTAACAGAAGGGAGAGCAAAGATTTTTCCCCGGTAACCGTGTTGCTATGGCAGTGGCTGTTGCCCAGGTAACGCATATGATGATGCCTGAGAGTGAAGAGAAATAAAATCACTCTGAGTTTTTTTTCCCCCACTTCCACCATTTTTCTCACCCCCCGCCCTCGCCCTCGGAACATTCCATGCAGAGAGGAGGGGGAGATGGAGGGATGCAGGGATGGATGGATGGATGGAGGGAGAGAGAGAGAGAGAGAGACAAGAACAACGTTACCTGACAGATAATGTTATCATAGTAAGCCAAAGCACGAGCATGAGGAGGAGAGTCGCACAGTTTCCTTACGTTTGGGTTGGAGCCCTCAGCGATGGTGGACAGAGAGAAATTATCATTGTGCTGCTCCGACGACGGGCGGTACTTACTGCTGCTGAACAAGAGAGAGAGAGACAGGCAAATGATATGTGTATAGGTCAGAATAAAAGAAAGAACGTGAAGGAAAGCGATGGAGGGAGAGGTGGCCATGTGAAGCAGGAGGTAGAGGATAGAGACATATACAGGACAATAAAGGGATGGAGAGAAAGAGAAGGGTCAGGATGGAGGGAAAGTGAGAGGAAGATGAGATTAAGAGAGTAAGAGGCAATATGACAGAGAGGAGGAAAAGAGAAAGTGAAGGATGAAGGGCCAAGAGGAAGAGATCAGGATGGGAGGATGAGAGGTTGGAGACAGACAGAGAGTAGAGAGGATAGATGGAAGGAGAGAGGAAGAGGACAAGTGAAGAGGTCATTCAGACATGACAGAGAACAGGACAACAGACAGAGGGAGAACAGGAGAGAAAAAAGCAAAATGGGAGGATGGAGGGAGGAAAAGGTGGATGTTAGAATAATGAGGAGAACAGCGAGAAGGGACAGGAAAGAGGAGAGAGAGTGAGAGAGAGAGTGAGAGAGAGAGAGACAGACAGAAAGCAGGCATTAGTGCACACACACACACACACACACACACACACGCAGAGTTCATTATAGAGATGAAACCTTTGATTCTTTTCAGTGACTTGAGTCATTTGAATCTGTTCAGTTAAATGATTCGTTCAGATCAGTTCAGTGTGAGGCTGATCACTCTGTCCTCTAAAACAGACAACAAACAGCTCATGTCGTGTAAAATACTCAATAAATGTCATTATGTTGTGCTATTTAATAACATATTTGCATGTTTATGCACTGAGCCGGAACCAGATTCATTAAATTCACTGAATCAAATATTGATTTGCTGAAAGAGAGAGTCATGAATCTCTGTCATGACCAAAAGATTCACTGATTTAAGAAAGGCCAAAGACAAAGCTTATAAAAATGAGCAAAAGATTCACTGATTCAAACACTTTCTCGCTGAGAGAGAGAGAGAGAGAGAGAGAGAGAGAGGAGTCAATCTTGGTTTTGACTCAAAAGATTCAGGAGTCAGTTGTAAATACGACTCACAGATGCTGTGATAACTGATGGAAAACAACATTTGTTGCTATAAATGTGTTGTTTGTTATTGACTCAGACTTTTATTACAGTCAGTCGATTATTACGGGATGAATACTGATAAGTGGACATGAATATTAATGATCAGATATGAATATTAATGAGTGGTCATGATTAATAATCCACTGCTGCGTTCAGCTCGTGTGATACGGCCGTAACGACACACAGCAGATGGATAAGTGGGCGAGCGACAGAGTTCTCTCTCTCTCCTCTTTTTGTTCCTCTCATCACATCTCTTCCCATGTCTCTCGTTCTACATATCTTTCTATTTTGTTGTCTTTCTTATTCTTTTTGTTCATTTTCTCTCCTCTCTAGTTTTTTCTCCACTTTACACACTTCTCATATTTCTTTTTCTTTCTCTCTCTCTGCTCCTGATCTTCTCTTCTTACTTCTTTCATCCTTCTAATTCTCTCTCCTCCTCTCATTTCTTCTTTCTTGTTATCCTCCTCCCCTTCTCTTTCTCTAATCTTCCATTATTTCTTTCGCCTCCTCTCTCCTCTTTTCTTCTCTCTTCCTCTCTTTACTTCTCTCCTCTTTCCTCATCCTTGATCTCCTTTCCTTTCCTGTTCTCATTTTTCTTGTTATTCTCTTGCCACTCTTTTCTTCTTTCCTTTCTTCCTCATTCTCTCTCCGACTCTTCTTTCATCTCTCACGCCTTCTTCTTCTCTTTCTTGCATTTCCTCTCCTCTTTTTTGCCCTCTTATTATCTTCTCTCTTATGCTCCTCGCTCTCCTTCTTATTATTCTTTTTCTCCCACATTCTCTCATTCTCTTGTCTTTTTATCGACCTCTCCTCTTTCTCACTATTGTATTTTCCACTCCATTCCAATCTCTCTCTCCCTCTCAGCTCTCCCACCTCCCCACATCTCACTGTTGCCATGGTAACTGTCCTTACTTCCACTCATCTGTTTTCCTCTCTCCATCCCTCCGTCCTCCTGTCCTCCCTGTGCTCTAGGTAGTGCACTCATTAGTAAGTAGGTCACTTCATCACTTTGTCCCTACACTTACAGCTGCATCTGCGCTGACATCTTCCTGTAGCAGTGCTGCTAACGCTGGGTGCTAACTCGCTATGCTAACTGCTGTGCTTCCACCAACACCCCTCTCTGTCCATCCTGAAACTACCCCAGACTCCCGACAGGAACACTGCTGAGGGAGATTTCTGTGTCGCTGTGTTCACTTTTATTGTGTAATTGACGCAGCTGAAGTTTGAAAGCGGAGTCTACTTTAAAAATGAAGTTAGCTAAAGTTACACTACATGCTAAATAGCTACAGTACATCATATTACATTTACACAACACTGCTTCTGAGTTCTGCACTCTGATTGGTCAGAAGGTGTTGATTAGTTCTCTATAACAGCGGCTCTGACAGTAGCACAGGTTTATATTAATGCGCTCGTTCTAATACGCTATCGTTTCTATAGTAACCGCTCGTTCACAGGGACGTGTCCAGCGCACACTCCACTGATAATACAACTCCAATTCCAAAAAAGTTGGGACGTTGTGTAAAATGTAAATAAAAACAGAACGCAGTGATTTGCAAATCTCATAAACCCGTATGTTATTCACAATAGAACATAGAAAACATATCACATGTTTAATAAGGTCATTTTGAATTTGATGGCTGTAACACGTCTCAAAAAAGTTGGGACAGGGCAACAAAAAGCTGGAAATGTAAGTGTTTCTTTTAACATCACTTAAAGGTATCACATCTCTACACGAAGCTAGCTGTATAGGAGTATCTGACCCCCATGACCTCTGACCCTTGGACAGGCTCACCTGCGCTTGCGCAGTTTGTTGTTCTCGGTCTTGAGCACGTGCAGTTTCTTGGCGAAGCAGACGACGATCATGAAGAGCAGCAGGACGGTGAGCACGGAGGTTCCGATGGCGATGCACATGACCTGGAACTCGGTGATGACGGACTCACAGCGAGCGCCTTTGTGCCACACGTAGTCCTGAATGTTACACCTGAGCAAAATACACGACAGGTGAACATAATGTAATAAAATAACACACACCGTGGATGTGGAACTACATGTGATGGGCCGGCTGTGGATCAGGTGGTAGAGCGGGTTGTCCACTAATTGTAGGGTTGGCGGTTTGATTCCCGGCCCACATGACTCCACATGACTCCACATGACTCCACATGACTCCACATGACTCCACATGACTCCACATGCCGAAGTGTCGTTGGGCAAGACACTGAACCCCAAGTTGCTCTGCTACCACTGGTGTGTGTGTGTGTGTGTGTGAATGGGTGAATGAGACACAGTGTAAAGCGGTTTGGATAAAAGCGCTATATAAGTGCAGACCATTTAACAAACCTGATGTTTTCCTGTAACCCAGTGTTTGAACTGTCTGTAATACTGTCAGCAGTTTCCTCATCTGAGAGAGCGACTCAGTGGAGAACAATTCTCTCTCTATATATATATATATTCGCTTTTTAGACTTTCACTGAGTGGACACTATAAAAGCAGACTAACTTCTACTTTCAGGATTAGCTCTTTAAGGGATGGCTTTGTGATGATATTAGACTGACTCAAATTTGGAAATTCGTTCTTGTCACTTCATCCTCTGTTCTGAAGGGACGGGGGACCAAAAGCTTTTGTCAGTAAAAGGATTCAATCCTGACCGAGGTTATTTGACTCTTTTCTATACTAAATGATCCTAGACTAGATAATAAAAGTAAAAATGATCCAACACGTGTATATACAGTAGATACAGTATATATATATATATAGATATATAAATCCACAGAGGCCTCGGTGCGTCTTGTATATCATGAACTTTGACATAAAGTCGTTACTAGAAGCGTTAAGACCTAGATTATTGTTTACGGTTATTTCATGCTCCATCTTTTTTTGTTCAGTCCTTATTATTGTTTTATATAATGCAACTCTTCTGGTTTGCTGGCTCGTTGTTAGCAAAAACCAAACATCAGGACACACGTTATAATAATTCCTGTTTTTGAGCTGAGATGTTTGAGATGTTCCTCTGCCGGAGATCTGAAACATGAACATCGCTGACATTTCACTTTCATAAACAGCTCAATGCCACACCACCATAAAAGGCCTGATAGCATTTGTGTGTGTGTGTGTGTGTGTGTGTGTGTGTGTGTGTCTGTCTGTGTGTGTCTGTGCATCATCAACTCAGAAAAACAAAAGGACACACACACACACACACACACACACAGCAAATTCTTTGACAAATTAGAGAGAGAAACTCAAAGAGTGAGACAGCTGGAGAACATCAGAAGATCAGATGCTACTTCTAATTTGAGGTGTGTGTGTGTGTGTGTGTGTGTGTGTGTGTGTGTGTTTTGCAGAGTTTGGCAAAATGCCATTCAGGCACTCCTGGAGAAAAGAAAGATGCCTGCTGATGGACACACACACACACACACACACACACACACACACACACACACACACTTCACTTAGTCACGTGTATAAACACTGTATAATGTCATGTCATTTACATTCACATAAAACAAAGGTGCAGAAGCTCCACCTCCTGACACACACACACACACACACACACCTGAGCTCCGCCCCCTCTGAGTTCCCCCTAATTTAACCTGGCTGGTACTGTATGATAGGTAGAAACCAGCGAGTGTGAAAGGAAAGCGTGATAAGTCTCCCGAGAGTCACGTGACTGTAACGACTGCAGCTCCGTAACTTACAATAAAACAATTCTTTATCCGCAGCAGACGGACAAACACCGCTTTGGAGGATTTTTTTGTTTTGTTACCCTGGTTACCCGTGTCTTATTGGAACTGCACACACACACACACACACACACGCACGCCTGCACATACACACACACACACAGACAGACACATACACACACACAGACACATACACACACACAGACACACACACACACAGACACATACACACACACAGACACATACACACACACAGACACATACACACACACACACACACACACACTCTCTCTTTGGCTCGTCTCTACGCTGGCTCGCAGCACTGAATGTGACTCACTCTCTCTTTTTCTCTCTTTCATTCCTGAACACTGTTGTTTCTTTTCCACGTCTCTGCAGCTGATCTGCATGTCAATGGAAGAACAGAGTTAAAGGAAAACCATGCACATGCACTGCATAATAACATTAGCATTAGCATTAGCTTTAGCATCGGTAGCTGACTGACGGCTGAAATGTAGTCGTCTATAGAGCTATGTAGTCGCTCACACACCACTGGCAAGAGACGCTAGTGAGCAAAGTGTGAGCTTATCACAGACACGGAGACACTAAACACACCTTTTCATACCTGTATTTATTATATATACAACGTGTTGCATAAGTATTCACCCCACATGAACTTTTCTACATTTTGTAGTGTTACAATCTGGAACTGAAATGGACTTAATGCCACGAATCTACACAATAAAAGGATAGAATATTGTCACTGAAGGAAAAAAATCAACATGACACTGAACATGATGCTACCACCTCCATGCTTCACGGTTTTCTCAGGGTGTACACAGTGAATATGCACTCATTACTGAAGTACTGCTTAAAAAACAACCATGTGCCTCTGCTTCACCATGTGTGTGTATGTGTGTGTGTGTGTGTTTGGGGGGGGGGGCATTTATTTATGTCACTGTCATAGATTGCGGTTCTTCTGACAGATCCCCTTCATCTTACAATGCAACAGGTCTGTCCTGATGGGTGTGGTCTCAGGATTCAGGATAACTCCGCCCCCACCCCACCACCATCCACAGGGTACTACCTACTGTACTGTACATGAAGCTCAGACTCATTAAGGGAGTCAATATTCAGAGTAAAAAGCATGACGGACAATCCGTCAAGGACACAAACAGACAGTTGTGACCGTCAGAAGGTCACATTCATGATCCATAACACTGCACACAGTCTCATTAAGTGGGTCGAGGATGAAAGGAGGGTGAACACAAGACCTCGGAGTCATAACATGAGAAGTGGACCACAGTCCAAACCGCTATTCCATAGAGATGACTGTTTTACAGATTATACTTATTTATCTGGCAAGAACAAGGGACAGACGATGAGCTCGTGAACTTGAAGCTATTGTTTAGGCTAAAAAACACGTACACATTTTCCCCCCGTAGACATGTTTGGAGTTTGAAGTTTCATATGAGGCTAATGGCGCTAATAACCAATGCAAGCCTATAGCAAGCCTAGCGTCTGAATTGTATGTGAGGAGTGATTCAGTTGGTAATATAGTAAATGATATGTATATTTATGAATTTATTCCTATTTTATGAAACTGGTATGCTGTTAGAACAATGCTAAACTGGTAGCTATAAACGTCCCTAGCTTGTTGTCCACGTTAGCCAGGTAGAGCTATATAAAGCTGTTTTAGACAGTAAATAAAAGCACGAATGCTAAAGTCAGTGGGATAGCTGAAAGCATAAACGCTAATGGTCTAATGGTCTTGTTCTTAGATCATCATGAAGACTCATGAAGTTTATCTGCAGTTCAGCCTGAACGCAACTCACATGCTTTGAACTAAACAGCGGCACTCAAACGGCTCTGGCAGCGAAGTTAAGTTTCCTAATAAAGTTTCCCTATAAAGCATCCGGCAAAACATTTGGATACTTTATTCTGTCCATGACAACACTGGTCCTGCCCTCCAGAACGCCCACGCTCGTCCTCTAAAGACCATAATCTGCATTAAAAACATCTCAAATCGTCTGAGGAGACCACTTCTTACCTAATCCTATACATATCTACTCAAGTTAGGACGTTTCCTCGGTCATACACTGGCTTTTCCACCAACACATCTCGAGTCAGGCTGGATTTTCCACCTCAAAAAAACATTCCAGTCCCATAAACCTGCAGCTCTGGAACCAATGAACCAGTGACGTTAGGAACCAGTGGGTGGGGCAGCACTCAAATTTAACATCTGGCAAAGAAAATCCCGATCAGGTTTCAAGCCAAATGGAGCGAGTTAAGCCGAGTGTACACTAGACCACTTTCAAAATCAAAACTGCTCACACCACATAACAGTTGTTTAGTGGATATAGCAGTGTACACACGACACGCACCACACACACCACACGCACCACACGCACCACACACAATACACACAATACACGCCCGACACGCACGCATGACACTCACGACACACAATACATGCCCGACACGCCCGACACGCTCCACACACAATACACGCCCGACACGCACGCATGACACGCACGACACACAATACATGCCCGACACGCCCGACACGCACGCACGACACGCACCACACGCACGACACGCAATACATGCACGACACGCTCCACACACAATACACACAATACACGCCTGACACGCACGCATGACACGCACGACACACAATACATGCCCGACACGCACGACACGCACCACACGCACAACACGCAATACATGCACGACACGCACGACACACCACACACAATACACCATCTTTAATCGCAGATGAGCGTGCCTGATCCCTGAATCCCACTTTCTCATGAAAATAAACATGAGAGCTGTCTAGCACGACTTTGACAAGACAAAAGAAAAATAGGAGATAAATGTTTCATTCTTTTGCGTGCACATATTCCTGATGGTCAATTACTCCAATCTGAACAGATGGAACAAGGAACCAAGGAGATATCCTGGGAACACTGGGTGGCAGAAGAAGAAGAAGAAGAAGAAGAAGAAGAAGAAGGAGACTTTATTTATCACATAAACATTACAGCACAGTGAAATTCTTTTCTCCGCATACCCCAGCTTGTTAGGAAGCTGGGGTCAGAGCGCAGGGTCAGCCATGATACAGCGTCCCTGGAGCAGAGAGGGTTAAGGGCCTTGCTCAAGGGCCAGGCAAGTGCCCAGACCTTCTGATCAATAACCCAGAGCCTTAACCATTGAGCCACCACTCTGTAGTGTCTGACGTTTGGGAGAAAGACCACACGTGAAGCTCCACCTTCTTCCTACTTAACATCCCATCTTTCTCGTTCTCGTTCTTTCTCGCCCACAACTTCCCTTAAAAAGTTCTACCTAAGTGTCTTCAGTTATCTCCATTTTCCAGGTCCACAATAATTCATGCCATCTATTTGAAGGTGTAATCTGCACCCACAAACTTACTCACATCTAGTGGCAATTTAGAGTCACTAACCAGCCTACCAGCCTGTAACCTACGCTCAGACCCAAACCCCAGACCCTGGAGCTGTGAAGCAACAGCACTACCTGTCTCACCACCATGTCGTCCACTAATGCAGGAGGTAGACAAAAAAAATCCTGAACTGCTGCTGTGGAGCTCCTCAGTGGAGGACAGATGTGTCAGGACAATGGCAACAAGCTCAATTTGAAAAACTACCAGAACCTTGGGGACATTTGGGTCGCACAGTTGAGTCTCAAATGTTTTGTTGTGCTGTTGCCATTGGTGACACTAAAGGATGTGTTTTTGTGTTTCAGTTGACCACACCTGATATTTTCATAATCTGGATAACGATCATAGATTTTAGTCTGGAAGACATATGTGTACTTCCGAGTATGTTTTGCTTACCTGCAGAAGACTCCAGATCCTTCCAGCACGAAGCACTGGCCCCCATTGAAACAATAATTCGGCATCATGTCGCATTGAGACTTGCAGGTCCCGTTAATGAGCAAAGAGCCCATCTGACACTCGGCACTGCTGCTCTTGCCCAACTTTTTATTACGGTTAGTGGGTGGCTCTTTTCCCTGAGCAGGGATGAAGGGATTGGGGAAGTGAGGATGGAAGGTCCTGGGTGGAGGTGGTGTAGGAGTGGTGGTCAGTTCATCATCATACTCATCGGGTTTAGTGGTGTCTATTTCCGAGGAAGGAGGGACAGTTTTGCTGTATGGAGGGTGGTAGGGGTACTTGTTGGGCATCGTCCATGCGGTGGGTTCGCGACCCTGAAGCTCATGTTCGGTAGGAGCCGGAGGGACGAGCACATTACCAGGGGATCTGGTGTAATAGTCTACAGTGAGGTATGCTGTATTGGACGTGGAATGGGAAGGGAACGGGGTCACTGCAGTTGAAGGTTCCTGTCGGTTCAGGTTCGAGGTCTCATCCAAATCAACCACCGCAGACCCCATTCTTTCCTCAGTGCCATGCAAGAGGTTCTCAGTGGACGCACTTGGAAGAGGGTTATTTTTTATCACTGCAGGCAGAAGATGGTCAGTCTCCTCAGAATCAGGGCTGATTTTTGAGTCCTCCATTATCATCTCTTTAGGGGACGGAGTGGAAGTCAGAAGAGGGTCACCTTCCTGAAGTCCACTTCCGAGCTCCTCTCCACCTCTGGGCTTGCGTCCAGAACGCAGGATGAGGAACATGTTGCTAATCGGTTTGGACATCTCATCATCCAGCTTCACCCCGTCACTTTCCACTGGCACGGAGGTTGAGTTTGAAGGGCTCGCTGTCTCTGTCATGTTTCCCGACACAGAGTTAGCTGTGGAGGGGAAGGAAGTGGAATTTAGTCGTAATCATGGAACACGACTCAAAAAAGTTCAACTTATGAAAATAGTACAAAACTCAAACAGTGCTGTGATGAAATAAGGGAGAATGAGCATCATGAGCACAATGAGAAATTTCTGTAAACAAAACTAGCGGCAGTTAGCATTACAGGATCATGCTAACACTTTCCTGTTAAGCGTTGTTGCAATTTTAAGATTAAGGAAATTTCTCAGAGATGTGAATTGTGCCCTATAATTCGAATCCGGTGTTCACACTAGTACTGGAGATGGTTCATTTTCTACAAACGTGTACGACAAGGAGCCACGATTTCAGAGACGGCAATGAGCGACAAGCTACATCTGAATCGAGGTTTTATTTTTAGCATTGTGTAAATCTCTATACATGTAGAACACGTATATGGAAACTGCAGTCACACTGATGACATTTTGGTGTAATGAAGGCATCAGGGAAGACGATCATCCAGGGTTAATTCATCCAGCAGACTGACTTTCTCTTCTCCTGCAAAATGCATTGTCTGAGGCTGCACTATACTGACATGGAAAAAATAGAATAAAAATCCAGAGATGTGTGTGTGTGTGTGTGTGTGTGTGTGTGTGTGTGTGCTCTGTCTTTGTGACTCGTGCTATCAGCTAACGCCTCAAGCTTCTCTGACAGCTCCAACAAATGGTGAGCGACTGAATCAGGAATTTGTCGGTCTCATTTTGCTCCTTTAAATTAAAAGCAGATGAAGAGCGTGTGACAGCGGGAAGTTCTCGTCTCCAAAAGGACCAAAAATTGTCCAGACGCTTTTGCTCAGGGTTTCATTATAGACCGTGAATCACAGATATAATATTTCACTGACACATCTCTGAAGATTTTACTCCAGCGTGCCTTTACTTACTCCACACTCTGGCTAATTAACTCAGCGAGAACCGTATGCTAATGGCCACATTATGAGAAAACGAGCCGTGACGAACTGAGAGGAGATAAAGGAGAAGAATAAAACCTAGCGCTAATTATTTAATGTTTTATTTACAGGATGTGAGACATGTTTGGTGTGTGAGAAGTTTCCCTCTTCAGTTTTTCACCAGCGCTATGAGGCTAATGTAGCTAACAAATAATAGGAGATAACAGCCAGTAGTTTAGCATGGTGGTTTCTGACACTGTTTAACACACTTTTACTTTATTTACAGAATATTGTGGGCTTTGATACATAGTTCTGATATTTTGACACAGATCAGATATTTTTGTCTCGTCTGTTTACACATACGCAAGACCTGAGCCAGTGTTTATATCGTTCCCTCGCCAAACATTAGCGCAGCTGAAAATAGCAACTTTTTACCAGCAGCATCACCATGGCTGTAGAAAGGCGTGATTATGTTGTATCCATGGTGACTATTGTGGTTTTAGTCCTCTTTGTAATTTGCCATAAACTTTAAAAGTTAGAGTGCAAAATGATGAATTTTGGATGAGCCTATCATCATCATCATCATCATCATCATCATAACATTTACATTTACGCTGTTTGGCAGACGCTCTTATCCAGAGCGACTTACATTTATCTCATTTATACACCTGGGGGTTAAGGGCCTTGCTCAAGGGACCAGCAGTGACGTGCTGAGATTTGAACTCACAACCTTCCGATCAGTCGTCCAACATCTAAACATGTTTATATGTGAGTCAAAAGCCCATATAGAACCTCACTTGAACATGGCCCATATCTGATATATATATACCTCTAAGCTATATACACATATGCAACAATATCTGATTACCTGATGTGTGTCAGAAATACGCAATCGGTTGCCGATGACGAAAGGAGGAGGTCACAGAGAAGATCGCAGAGTTTAGTGTCACTCAACACCAGCATTAGACTCAGGCAAAGGATGTGGCTTAATGTCTGAAGGCGGGGCTTGGACATTATTGATTGACATTAGTGATTCAGTGAGTCGAAAGTAAAGGTTTCCACACTAACCTCATGCTAATGTTTGGCTAATGCTAATTTACACCACACATTAATCATTAATGAAGTTTATTGAAGTTCATTATAAATAAGAGTTAGAAGTTAGAAATATTTCATATAAATTCGTCAATTCATCAATTCCGCTGTGTCTTTTTTTGGAAATCGATACACTTTCATTTCTGTAAGCGACTTTATTCCTGAGTAAAAAAATCCAACAAACTGCAGGTCACGCACAGAGTACGGTTCTTCACTAGTGTTTTAAACGATGATTACCACCAACCGGATATAGTCTAGGAACAGCGATGTCACTTCCTGCGCTCATGAATATTCATTTCAAACGGTCTACAGTGAGTTGAGCGGATTTTAGCAGGCAGCTCAGGATCCACCATTTGACTCCTCCAGAGTAATTCAGCGAATCTCACACAGAACTGAACACAAAGGCGTGGAAAAGTAGGGGCCTCATTTTAGCGAGCGCACTCTGAGGGGTGACACAAAGCCATCATTGTGTGGATCGGACTTTGATATGCGACAGAGGTGTACCCCTAATTCCTTCCACACACACACACACACACACACACACACACACACATTGAAACCAAACAACAATCAGGAGGTCAGACTTACGATAAATACCGCTCGGTTCTCACTGTGATCCTCGTCTTCCTCGACTTCCGATTAAACAGCGTATAACAACGTACGGGTTCAAGTGTTAGGTACGACGGAAACTCGACACCAAAATATCACTGTGATGTGACAAAATAACAGTAGTTTCTTTTCAGTGATTTATGGTGACTGGAGGCGGAGCTCTGATAAAGTGAAGTGGGCGGGGCTAGGAGAACAGAGTTTAACTTTATGCAAATTGTTGCGACAACGAATGAGCAGCAGGAATGGTGGAAATAAGGATGCTTCATTTGTCAAGATAGAAAGGAAATGTCACTGATCAGGAATTTGTCCTGCCGTAAATGGAAGAACACTGTAGGGGGCGCTGGCGAGTGTGATGCGTGTACAGTGTGTTGCTAGCAGGCTGTAGAAGCTAGTTAGCGCAAATCACCACATGAACACCGGTGCATGTGTCTGTATTACACTGAGTTCTTGTTATAATAAATGTTTTGTAATTAGTATATGGATGGACTCGAACTGGATTACTGAGTTCTGACTGACTTCTAAAGAGCTGTTTCACTCGTCAAACCAGAAAGGAATGCTTACTAGCAACCAACATGTAACCTTTTAAGGTGACTGCTAGTTGTGAACATGGAGTATGGGCTATTTTTCTAGAATAATGTAGAAACTCTGCTTTCTCTGAATAACACCTCATTAAGATAATAACATCTGGAAATGATGAGTTCTACACAGCATTAGCGCTACTCGAGACACCATCGTACGCTCTTCTCAAGGGTTCTTTAGATTTAGGTTAAGTGTTTTTAGGTTCCTAAAGCTAAACTGTGCTCTACTGGGAACTTTTTCTGAAAGCAGCGACTCTGTTGTGTAAGAATCGATACAGAAGACACGCTGAAGCTCTGTTCACCTTCTGGCCCTCACAGCACTCACACAGTTCAGACCAAATTTCGTAAAGATGACACACTTCTTTTTGATGAGGCAAAACGAGGTGAGAGATGGCTGTTCCAATCAAAGCTCTGTATACACACATACATACACACACACACACACACACACACACACACACACACACACATACACACATTTTAACTGGACATCCACACACACCTGTGACTGAGGAATACAAATCTACTAAAGTGGTAAAAAATATTAACACTGCTTAATTAATCTTGTCTGTGTGTGTGTATGTATGTGTGTGTGTGTGTGTGTGTGTGTGTGTGTGTGTGTGTGTGTGTGTGAATAGTCGCATTCTCGTCCTTGCCTCACTGATCAACAGGTGCTGCTCTGGCAGAGAGATGTGTTGCCATGGTAACTGGCTCAAAGAGAGTTAGTATGTACAGAGAGACACATACATACATACATACGCACACACACACACACACACACACACACTTTAAAGGTATAGTCAGTGATTTTGGCAGAATGGACAAATTCAACCCCGCCCTTTAGTGTTCCCCTGAAAGCCATGCCCCCAAAACACATTCTGCACCTGACAGCTGATTAGCTCCGCCTCCTTGTCCTCCTTTATGACATGTGCATCTTATAACAGCACTTGAGTTCAGCACATTCATGTTCTTTCTGCAGCAGGCAAGTCGAGTCCAAAAAGAAAAGCCAGCGTCACTGAAACAAGCGTTTCCATAGCAACGCGCCAAAAACTCACACCAACTGCTGCAAACTGCTCACTGAAGCGCTCACAGCTTTTTCCAGATGTGTTCCCTCTGGCATGAAGCCCTCACGCTGACTCTGTTGTCAGTGCACGTGTCTAAGCCAGCGAGTGTGTGTGTGTGTGTGTGTGTGTGTGAGAGTGAGGTTCGAGAGAAGAAACCAGATGCTGAGCAGGTTCCAGAACATCTGTAGCTCCAGGTCAGGCAGGTGAGACAGTCAGCAGCACAAGACTGACATTTCTTCACTGGAGACGTCAAAGTCTTTTATTTGGCATCGGCGCATGGGACACTGCACACTAACATTTATATTAACAATATAACATCTCACATCTACTACATAATGCAAATAGAAAATATACACAGGGCCAGAAATGTCATGTTTTAGGAAGTACCTAATACACTTCATGTCTTTGTTCTTTCATTCTCTAGAGAAAGATGAGCTGCAGATCAGGATCAGGATCAACACCACAGGAATGATGTGATGTGGAAGTGACATTATCATTCAGATTTCTCACGCATTAATAAACCTGGGCTCATTTAAATCTGCTTTAATACACAACCACGTCGACTGGAAGACAACAAACACGCAAGATAAAAGGATTTGATTCAATAAAACGTCGAAAAAAGACTCTGACAGTGAAAATACTGAGCATCCTTTTCTCTCTTTTGTCTCCATCAGAAAAGCGTTCAACAAAGGAATAAACCACTGCAGAGAGGGAGGGGGGTGCGGCTCGGGTTAAACACTTTACACTGGAATAAAACACGGATACACACGTGGATTAGATGTGATACAAGGTTAAAATGCTGTAGAAGGACGTTTTTGTGTCATTTCACTTCGAAGAGGATGCGAATTTATTGCTGAAAAACCGGAGCTTTTTCCCTCAGATCGCTAATTATCACCGCCCATACGGAGAGAGCAGCGGCGCTCGGTTGCCATGGATACGGACTGGCGATGGCATGGGGAGTGAGGAGGAGTGCTCTGATTGGTGCACCAGCCGCACGAGCGCCCAGTCTTCTGTTCTGGCGCCTGTTCTGTGCTACAGCAGCGTGCACGCGAGCACAGAATACGGCTGAAAACCAACGGGGTGTGACGTCATCGTCGTTGTTTTTGACTAATAGCTAACAGTGAATAAAATTTCAACAAAATGTCTAGAGACATACCATGTAGGTCACTGCAGTTCTATAGAACCCCGTTCTGCAGGACTGTACTAATTCACTGCACCCTGTTCCCTACTTAGTGCACTAGTCTGAGAGTTCTGCCATTTTATAGGCTTCCTAAAAGCCTAGCGCACTCACGATATCCCACAATGCACTGCTGCAGGTTAGAGCGCAGAACTTTATTACGGTACCGCTGTATTCTGTCGTTTCCGTGAGCCATCTTTTTACTCCCGCTCTCCTAAACACTCGTACACACACGCTGACGAGGACAGGGAACAGGGTCTGCTCAGTACCACTCTCGCTCCTCCCACAATCCTCTGCACCGGGTTTCCTCCGCAATGGGATGTGGAATAAAGAACGCTTCACTGCAGTGTGAATGCGCCCTAGCGCACTATGCCCTTTGTAGGGAACCGTTTTGGAAGCAGGAGAAGGTAAGTTCTAAACCAGACCCACTGCAGGCAGGTGGGTTCTTCCACACAGGTCTGAGTGAAATTCATCACATGTCACTCGAGTCATAAAAATGACAGGCTAGAACACTAGAAACGCTGGTTCTAGAGCACAGATATCATTTTAGAACACTAATGACCTTATAGAACAAAAACCCACAGAAATAGAACACAATAGAACACAAATGCAGAGTACAAGGTAAAAAATACATGGACATTTTAGAGGGCAGCTGGGCCTCTAGAACACAAATGCACTTGGATTCTAGAACCCAAACGAGAGCGCAGTGTGAGTGAGGAGATCTTCCTGCTGGAGCAGAAGCTGGACGTTGTGACGGAATGTGAAAAAGTGGCGCTTTGTGCAGCGCTTCATTAGGTTCCACTCTCCCTCCCTCCATCCCTCCCTTCATCCCTCCATCCCTCCCTCCGCTCTCCTGATATCTGATCTGTCACAGAACCCTGGGCTCTGCATGATTTATTGTCGATAATATCTCTTTTTTAATCGATGCGCGTGAAATGGCGGTGAATCTGAAACTCCGCCTTAAACGCACGCACTGTTTAACATGAGAGCCACGGTAAAAACCACTGTCACGCGCTGTCACAGCTGCAGTGTGAAGTCATGCTCATGATTTCGGTTTATTCTGATTTCTGGATCTCTAATCCTCCTCCTCCTCCTCAGTCCTGGTTCTGCTCCTCATCTCCTCTCCGGGTGTAAACGAGCAGCGCATCATCAGCATTCCTCCTGACCGACTGTCCTATTTTACAGCGCGGGTTCGAGGTCACTGTCTCACGCCCTGCGTGTCTCACGCCCTGTGTGTCTCACGTGTCTCACGCCCTGCGTGTCTCACGTGTCTCAGATGAACAATTCCAGGGTTTTGGAAGTAAAAAAAAGAAATAAAGATAGGATGAAAGAAAGCTCTCTTACCCTGTGCATCCAGCGGGATGAGGAGCAGCGCGAGGAGCGCAGACATGACAGAGATCCAGCATCCTGAGCAGAACCCCATGTTCCTCTTCATGTGCACTAATGGGTTTTTAATAAAAACGCCTCTCTAATATAACACAGTATTTATTATGTTCTATTCTCCGACCCGGTCGCTGTAAAGGTTCTGTGAGCGCGCGCTGATCCACTCACTCTATGTTCTGTGCTCCGCTCTGTGCGTCTTCATTTCTTCTCGCTCTTCTTCTTCTCTTTCTTTCGCTCCTCCTTAATTAACACTGTGATGGTATTTGCCGCGTTATTACCGGTTCCATCGCCGCACCGATAAGTCCTCGTGCAAGACGGTTGGAGAAAAAAAAAACCCAGATTGAGTTCTCCCACGCGCGTGCACGGACACGAGCACGAGCGCGATGCAACCGCTGGATCTTCAACACAGAACCCACGCGTGCGCGCCGTTTCCTTCAGGAGTGTAAAGACAGACAGACAGACAGAGAGAGAGAGTGTGTTCCCCCCAGTCCCCCCCCCCGCCCGGGCGGAGTTTTGGCATGACATAATCAACATAATCATGAAGATATGAGATTATTATTATTATTATTATTATTATTATTATATGCTTGTTATGCATTTATTCTATCTATCCATATATCTGTTTGTTTATTTGTTTGTTTTGTTTGTTTGTGTTTATTATTTGCTTATGTACTTATTTATTATTAAATTACTATTATTTATGTATTTATTTATTTATTTATTTATTCGCTCACTTGTTTATGTATTTGCTTCTTTCTTTCTTTTTTAATGATTCTAAAAATACATTTCCCTATTTATTTATTTATTTGTTTGTTTGTTTAATTACTAACTTACTTTCTTATGTAACTGCCAATATGGATTTGTCTATTTATTTGTTTATTTATTTATTTTTATGTATTTATTTTTTAGCTTTACACAAGACACACTGAAGTTAATAAAGGTCTCTTACGGGTACCACTCCTCTGACAAAGTTAGTTTAGGACTTCAGTTTTTCCAGAGACTGTAAGGTTGTGATCTTGGGTTAAAGTTCAGGTTCTCCAGCACAGGTCCAGGTCCTACACATGGAGAACCCTGGGTCCTGCACATTTCAGTGTTTTCCTATTCTGCTTCTTGAGCTGAAGTGTGTGTGTTAGAGCAGGAAGCCCCTGAAATGTGCAGGAGAGGACAGGTGGTTCTCCAGGACAGGTGTTGGGAACCTGCGTTCTAAGCTGACCCGTACTTCCCCCAAACCAACACTGTTCAAGTGTAAATGTTGTTTAGTTGTTGAGCTTGTTGCGTGTTTCTCCCAACATCACACTCGTTTCCTTTGTTTACGTTCGATTAAGCAGCATTTCAGAGTAATCTGTGCCACATGGTGGGTGAACATCTGGGTTTGGATTTTGGGATTTATTAAAGGAGGAGGAGGAGAACGAGGAGGAGAACGAGGGGAGACGTTGTGTTCTCTGAAATGTGTTGTTTAAGGAGTGAAGGTGAAGGAGAAACAAGGCGATGGAAGAAGTGGAGAAGGAGGTGGAGAGGCGTGAGATCCACTCGTGTGCTGAATGAGATGGAGGAGGAGATGGAGGAGGAGATGGAGGAGGTGCTGGTGTTGGGGGTCGGCATCATTCCTCCACACAGCGGCATTGTGAGAGAGAAAAAGAGTCTCAACGGGCGATTTAACACAGCCTTTTGTGAGTGAGCAGGCCCCTGTGTGTGTGTGTGTGTGTGTGTGTGTGTGTGTGTGTACAGAAAAGAAAAATGGCCTTCCCGTGAATGATGAAAAGAAATGGAACCTGCACTGAAGCTATGAACAATGCAGAAAGTTTATCACACGATGTACTGAAATCTCAAATCATCACACGAGATTAATTATTATTTGATTTTATTTTAAAGCTGTTAAAGGAAGTGGCAGCTCTGAGGTTAGGCTGTTGGACTTCTGCTCAGAAGGTCATGAGTTCAAATCCCAGCGCTGCCATTGCTGGGCCCTTGAGCAAGGCCCTTAACCCTCACCTGCTCTGATGTATAAATAAATAATTGATAATTGTAGGTCGCTCTGGATAAGGTCGTCTGCCAAATGCCATAAATGTAAATGCTGCTGAATCCTGGACTGTGAATGGTCAGAAGGTGTTGATTAATTCTCTGTTACAGCGGCTCTATATTAGGTTTATATTAATGCGCTAGTTCTGATATGTTATCGTTTCTATAGCAACCGCTTGTGCACATTTTCTATAAGGAGAGGTTTATGTAACATGTATGGAAGGACTCCGGTTTCCTCTCCCAGTCCAAAGATATGCACGGTAGGCTGATGGGCGTGTCCTAAGTGTCCGAATGTGTGTATGAAAGTGTGTATGAATGTGTGTGTGATTGTGCCCTGAGATGGATTGGCACCCGGTTCAGGGTGTACCCCACCTTGTGCCCCATGCTCCCTGGGATAGGCTCCAGGTTCCCAAAGACCCTGAAGGATAAGCG
>JANDJT010000035.1:26533-39033 GCA_024331685.1 Stegophilus panzeri | reverse complement strand
AAACACAGATTATATTCACTTCCTATAGTGCGTAACGTGAAGTGTAGCGTAATATGTGTCTTTATTATCCCTAAACAGGGCAGTGGGACGGTGCGACTCACGGTGAGGACGTCGTGTCGGAGCTGAACCGGTTCCACACAGCTGATGAGGCGCAGCAGGAGGTCCATCATGGCCGACACGTACATGTGCTTCAACACCAACCCTAGAAATCCCTCCTTCTTCCTCAGGAAACTGATCGTCTGCGAGACAAGATGGCGTTAACAAGGTGCAGGGTAAAATCACAGAGCACAGACGTCTACTAAATACTAAATAAAATGGAAAGAAAGTGCTGGTTTGTCCGATTCAAAACAAAATGGCGGCGAGTCATTTAAGAGTTGACTCTTATTGATGAGCCGAGTCAAATGATCTGACTCACTGAAAAGAGCCAGTCACTAATAACAACAATCAACCAATCATGGGCGGGGTTTAGGACCAGATCTACGTCTCTATGCCTTAACACTTTATAATCACAGTTCTTTGGCGTCTGAATTAATTCCTACAATAAAACGATTCCCACGTGCACCTGCTCGGTTTTCCGGCTGATCAGGCTGCCGAAGGTTTTGCTGAAGAAGGAGGCGAGGAGCGGGTTTAGTGGCGGATCCTGCTCAAGGAAGCTGTAAAGCGTGTTCAGGAGAGATTCGTCCCCGCCCACTTTATCGTTAATGACCGATACGTCACACGTGAGCAGCTCACACGCCATGTTGGCATACCTGAGGAGCAGAGAGAGGGGGAGAAGAACAAACTGAATCAGGTGATTGGTCGGAATGAAAATACGACTGAAGAATCTATTTCTCGTACTAAACTGTCTGTGTGTAACAAGCCCGGTGTACATTTCTCTTCTTTCTAATAAAGAAATCTTAAGACACACCCTTCTGTTGTGTCCTTACTTGTAGCGCAGTTTCTCCTCGCGGTCACTAGGGGGCTCGTGTGTGATGAGGCTGAGAAGCTCCTGTAAGCTGCTGTCCTGAGTGAGGAAGAGGAGGAGGCGCTGGTTCTGAGCCTTACACTCCTGCAGCACGTCATCTTCATCCAGCAGCTCCGTCAGCGTCACGTCGTCCTTCTCCAGCAGCTTCTCCACCTGAGACGCCGTGTGGAGGTCAAACTTCCAGAACATGACTGCGGCCTCGCACTGGAATTGTACACGGAGAGAAGATCAGACATCAGCGGTACGGAATCTGAGCTCTCAGGGAATACCATCACAGATCACCAAAATTTTACTCAACATCATCACAATCACTCAGACAATCCTTTTATCTCATCATTACATACACATTACTGTGGAAAATGTACCTTGACTACTGACTCTCGTCTGAAACATAATGGTTTCATTGCATCTCATCATTTTATCTTTTTAACTGAACAAATGTATAAATCTTTTAATCAATAAGATGCTCCTTCGTCACATTAATTGGATGTAAACCTTTTAAATGATCAGCAGAAATAGAATTAGACTGTAAACAAACAAACAAACAAACAAACAAGCCGCAGCACTATACAACCCGGTATAAAGTTACAAATGGGAAGAAAAAACCCTGATATTATTCACTTTAATTTTAATTTGTAAGGAAGGAATAAAACACACTGAGGTGGAGTGATGAAGTGGAGTTAATGTACTAACCCTGACGCTGATTATTTTCCTATAACAGCACATCCCCTAGTGTTTTATTCCCCTTATACTACAGCGATTTACCAACAATTACAATTTTTTAATTAAAGAACGATATTTACGTTACAGCAGCTATAAACAGTCGTTCCCTCTCCAGCCTCTCGTTTTTCTCTCGAAGAAAAAGTGTAAACTCCTCTGTGCTGAAGATGTGGAAAACTTAAAGTTACAGCTTTACCTCTGACTGTTACACAGCACTGACACTGGAGACTCCTTCCATACACGTTACATAAACATCTCCTCACAGAAAACGTATATAAACTTATATATTGGCTTTTAGAAACAGGTTTGTAAGAGCCAATAGGAAAAAGGACAACTTCATAAACAACAAAGAAGTATTTTATTAAACCTGTAAGAATTTGAGCTCGTTGTGTTTTTGGTAGCGAAAAAAAAATCGAAACATGATTAAGGTAAAGAAATACAGTCACCTTCAGTCAGTGTGTGTGTTTGTGTTTCTTTAGATAAAGCACAGAATCCAACACACACTCATCAGTGTCCAACACTGTGGAGTCAGACGAACTGACCGGCTTTATAAAGTTTATCACGTTACATCACACACACCTGCAGAGAGAGAGAGCGAGAAAGCGAGAGAGAGCGCGAGAGAGAGAGCGTGAGAGAGAGGGAGTGAGGTGAGAAAGAGAGCGAGAGAGAGAGAGAGAGCGCGAGAGAGAGAGAGAGCGCGAGAGAGAGAGAGCGCGAGAGAGAGAGCGCGAGAGAGAGAGGGAGGGAGGTGAGAAAGAGCGCGAGAGAGCGAGAGAGAGAGAGCGCGCGAGAGAGAGCACGAGAGAGCGAGCGCGAGAGAAGAACGGGCGAGAGAGAACGGGCGAGAGAGAACGGGCGAGAGAGAACGGGCGAGAGGTGAGAAAGAGAGGTGAGAAAGAGAGTGAGATGGAGCGAGAGAGAGCAAGCGAGAGAGGGCGAGAGCAAGAGTGAGGTGAGAGAGAGAGTGAGGTGAGAGAGAGAGTGAGAGGGAGAGAGCATGAGAGGGAGTGAGAGAGAGAGAGAGCGAGAGAGAGGGGGTGAGAGGGAGTGAGAGAGAGGGGGTGAGAGAGAGGGGGTGAGAGAGGAGATTCAGGAGATTCTGAAATAGTTATGTCTGCTTTTTTATTTTATTTAATTATTTGCCTTACTTTTAATAGCATGGTACTTTTACATTATTTTAATTAGCACATTCATTAATTTAAATTATACATTTTTTATTGTATATTTTATGTGTTATATACACGTGTAATTTATATATGTTGTTATTTTCGTTTTTCTGTCACTGCTATTAGTCACGCCTTATTTATTTTTTTTATTTTTTACCTCACACATTTTAAATGTATGAAAGTTGCTTTATAAACAAAGTTGAAACAAATCAATTGAAGTCAAGTTTGATAAATGGGCCCCCAAGCTTCTGTTTGAGTTTTTCCGGCCCAGATAAAATAAGCTCCTCCCCCTGCATGAAACAGAGCCCCACCTCCATTTCGTATAAGGTAACTCAAACATGAATGTGTAGTTTTAACGAAGTTGTAGGAGAAAAATGAAATTCAAATCACAGCTGATAAAAGTTGCACACTGCTGCTTTAACACTCGCACACTGCTGCTTTAACACTCGCAGGCTGAATGAAAAATTTAAATAAATAAATAAGTGCTGACTCAGCTTCTGTGCTATTTCAGGCTTTGTGAAGGAAATGACGTTGACCGCTCCACCGGATAAGTAGATCTTATTACAGGATCCATTTCCTGCATATACAGTATACATTATTTACATGATCCTGTGTAGTGCACATACGTATACAGGAGTGGGTCATTGGCATTTATAACTCTACATATACATTACATACATGTTCTGCAAATAGATTCATAGATGTGATTAATCAATTAAACATAAATGTAAAACTACGCAGCACGCAGGAGTTCAGGATAATAAATATATATTAAGAAGAATTGAGGGTTTAATCATCAGCACGCTGACATTTTCAGCTACAGCCTTCACATCATCACAGTTCTCTCACTGGTTTATACACACACACACACACACACACACACACACACACACTCTTAACTACCAGAATACTGAAAATCCTCTGAACTGAACACTCGTTCTTCTGATTTGACTCGTTTATTGATTCAAGTTGAATCATGTTGCAAAAATACAAATCACCTAAAAGCATTTCTGATCGTACGAGTCACTCGGTGCTCAAAAGTCCTAACGAACAACAAATTTTAACAAAAACACAGGCTTTTTAAATCTGTACTTCAGGATTAAATGGAAGAAGCTAGCGCGAAAGGGCAGCGACGAGAAAATACAGACAAAAAACAAATGGATTTGATTATCAAATCAGCCAGGAAATGAGAGGCAGAAGCATCGGGATGAGGACGAGAGATGGGAACTGGGTGGAAAATGAACACAGGCTTTCTAGCTCATATAAAACCACCACAAGTGCATGTTTGAACCTGACTTTGCTTTAAAGGGTGTGTGTGTGTGTGTGTGCGTGTGTGTGTGTTGGGGGGGCTGGACTGAAAAAACCAAGAACACAAAAGGAAAGTGTTGGTGAATAATGCTACGTTCACATGATCCTCAGATTGTTTCCCACCTGCTCAGTTGTAATTATTCATTCAAGTGCTTTAGAAATGTTTCCTCATCTATTGTTTGTATCTCATTTATATTCCCAGTGCTGTAAAACTGTCCACACAGCCAGAGGATAGATCGTAAATATGAACCGAATCGTGTGTATGGCCGAAAACTGACCACTCAAACCATCCTTTCCAACATCAAACAAAAATCAGGAACACTTCAAAATGATTTCCAAAACTCCCACTTCACGACTCGCGACACATTCGGAAAGCAGTTTTACAGAACCACGGATGTAGATTCAGCTCCCTAATGAACAAGCACTAAAGATCTGCACTTTCCAAAAAAACTCTTCCTCACCCTTACCTCAGCGGATCATCTCACCTGTGGATTTCTACCTGAGAAGTGCCGCTGTATGGTCAGGAAATCGAGAGATCGAAATCACAGCCATGCATGGCAAAGAGAGCAAAATTGGCCACACTCTCAGGGTGGGAGGGGCATACTTTCTTTCTGCTGTCAATCACAGCAACACTAGCCAATCGTGGGCATCGGTGACCTCATGTATGCAAAAGAGGGCAGATAGCGCTTTCCTCCGAGTGTGTAAAATATAACTAAAAGGAAAAATATAAGGACTTCCTATAAATAGGACATAAATGAGGACATTTTGGAAAAAAAGAAAAAAAAAAAACAAAAACAAAAAAAAAACCATGTAGGTAAGTGTCAAAGGAAGTCTGGAATTAAAGATGACCAGATGTGGGGAATATCTGAGATCGTCTGGCAGCTGGTTCCAGCTTTACACAGCATGTTTGGTTCCAGCTCTACAGCAGGTACAGCTCGCTCACCGCTCCGTAGTGATCCGAGAGACACTGGTTCACAGTTTGTACTTGAGAAGATCCTTTAACGATGTCCGAGACGTACGACTGCCTAACCATATTTCTCTCTATGTGTGTAGCATCTCCTGATGAACATCACAGCGTAACTTTAGCGTCGTTCCACCAAGCACTCGGCTTCACTGCTCATCGAGAAGAACGTCAGGAGTATGTGATGTTATACATGGTATCATAGACCTAACCGTGATAAACCAGTTCCAGGATTTCTCATTGATCATTGATATATGAGATTTGTTTGTCACTAGAACAACAACACAGAACTTATCACAAAGAGCAAGATTCTTAAAAAGCCAATGAAGAGTCAATGAAACATCCAGAACTTTCAACACGCTCGCTACTGACTGTCTTTACTCCTTTATACCCGTGTCCTGATTTATAATTATTTAGAAGCGCACTATCCGGTGAAGAGTACCCAGAGGATTACCGGTTCCCTTATGACTCTGGTTCCTCTCAAAAGGTTCTCCCTCATGTCTTCTCAGGATGTTTTTCCTTGCCACAGTCACCTGTGCATGGTTCATTATGGATTTAGATCTACAGATACAGATTTATGTAAAGCTGCTTTGTGACCGTGTCTATTGTTTAAAACGCTATACAAATAATGTGGCTCCACACACACACACACACACACACACACACACACAGAGAGAGAGAGAGAGAGAGACGTTGTCAGAGCATCTACAAATTATTACTAATCAGCTAGAAACATTTTAAATGACAGATCTTTAGTATTTAAATAGCTATATTTGGAGTTTTGTTCAGTCTGAACACAACAATCACACTGCAATCAGTATTACGGATTGTGCTGGCCCACATGTATACGTGTGTGTGTGTGTGTGTGTGTGTGTGATACATATATAAACGCGTTTGGCTGGAGTGCGTCATGTTCGGTTGGTTCGTATTAACACCAAACTGGCCGCTTGTGTCTCCTCAGTGCGCTTAGATAATAAACACCAGTCCAGTTTCAATCTGACTTCACATCTCCAGAACACTCACCTTTAATGCCTCAGCAGTCCGTGTAAAGCTGTCCGATTCAGCAGCTCGGATTGTCTCACGTTTAATAAACAAACCTATAATAATATTAATATTAATAATAATAATAATAATAAGAAGAAGAAGAAGAAGAAGAAGAATATCGGCGGCGCGCACTGTTGGCGTCCTACTGCAACACAATGCAATGAGATTCCCCCACCCTGCTGTCTCCTCACCTGTCCTCCACACACACACACAGTTAGTTCCAGATCCCGAATCCCGGGTTAGAAGAGCAAAATAAGCTCTTCTGACATGTTTATTTGAGTTAAAATGGCGGACGCGGTAACGGGAGCGCGCAGACAGCAGCGGCGCGCTCGGGTTTTAAAGTTATGGAGGCTTTTAATCGTCGCGTTTGTGATTTGTTTGAACTGACACACGCAGGGATTTGGCTGGACATGAAGTGCAAATGTTGGTGGAAATCCCATTGAATGTGGTGCGTTAAATGAAGCGCAGGTTAATAATGCACTTTTACTTTATTACACGGTTTTATTTGGAAATGGAACCTGGAGCTGGAACTAGTCTAATATATATTACACTCAGAGATCTCAAATCACACCATAATGCCATGAGAGGAGTGTGAAATGCATTAAACAACGTGAAAACACTGAAAGAACCAGGAACTATTATTATTGTCGGACACTTGATTATTCAAGGGCACTCCTTTAACTCTGCGCCGCGCCTCCATCCCTCCCTCCGCCCGACGCACTGCGCATGTCACAACCTCGAACCTGCTACAGCACTGCACAAAGCAGCACGATGTGTCTAATATATATATATCTATAAATATATACGTAAGTTCTTCTTCTATAATCAGTGTGATTTAAATTGATTCTGAACTGGAAGACTTTCAGTGTATAAGCGGAGCTGATCTGGGTTGCCAGGTCTGCTGTTTTAGGGAAGCAATAAATAGGTCAAAGTAGGACATCTACAGGAGGAAACTGATCTAAATAAATCTTTAACCAGCGTCATAAAACGACTTTGTAAAATGTTACTCTGTTTTACAGTGAAGAGTTAAAGGTGTCATACAGAGACTGTATTCAAAAATGATATACAAAGAATAAATTAATAATAGGCCTAATTAACTAAACAAATTGCTATAGCTACAATTTTCTTTTTGCTAAAGAACAGCACTTCACTTTTTTAAAATCCATTTTCAATAACTTTTTAATATCTGAAAACCTACAAATAATTGTAATATTCATTTCTTTGTTAATGAACAACACATTTTAACCCAGTTATTATTCGGCTAGCTACATTATATTAGTTTATAGAAAACATTAAATTGTTATAGAAAATTAATCAACACTGTCTGACCAATCAGAATAGTTAACAGTTCAACACCTTTTTATAATTATTTTCTTTAAAAAAATAAAATAATTTTTCATAATTTCCATAGGCTAGTAGTTTGTATAGTCTTTTTCATTTAGTTATGATTTATTCAGAATTCAGGTTCTACTTCATCACGAATATTGTTTAAATCTTTAATTTTTTATATGTACAGAACTTTTTTTGGAGTTAAACCAAAAGGTGCTATAATAATAATAATAATAATAATAAGAAGAAGAAGAAGAAGAAATTTATTATAAAATATAAAAAATAAGATACCACAAATCATAAAAAAGTATAATTTATTAAATAAAATAACGTTGAACAAGCGCTGATTATTATTATTATTATTATTATTATTATTATTATTATTATTATTATTATCGACACCGCTCAACTTCCGCTGTTTTCCCTGGTTGCTATGGTTACGTAACCATCTTCTGAACCATCCGATCATTAAACAAGCTTGTGAAGAATCACGACTAGCCAATCATAGTGAAGGGGCGGGGTTTGTCGGAATGTGGATGGGGAAAAAATAAAAACAGCCGGCTTTTCTTTTCCTTGGTTCGTTTTCCTTCCCCCCGGTCCGGTTGGGTTCGGTTCGGTTCGGTTCGGTTGTTGTCGTCGTCACCTCGGTGCGGTTTGCAGACATGGCGAATGTAGTGGACACCAAGCTCTACGACATCCTCGGAGTTTCTCCTACGGCTACTGAGAACGAGCTGAAAAAGGTAGCGTGTATTTCTAGAGCTTTCTCCGGGAGAGAGGTGGTCTGGGCCGGGGAGCTGAGCTAGCCTTCTGCGGCAGCGTTAGCATAAACCGGTTTGTGTTATTCTCCTGTGTGTACTTTTAAATCCGACCCAGGCCTTCATGATTTTAATAATATAATCAAAGTTAATAATCTTATGTTTGTAATCTCATTTGTAATCCTCAGTGACAGAAAAAGAGAGAATGTTGTGGCTGTGAATCCTGACAAAAGATGCTGTTTTTCGCGCTAGCATACCTGACTAGCATACACCTGAAATAACAACTCATTTTTATTATTTTATTGTTCGAATTATACAGATTAATTATTATAAATCCTGATGAGGGGTGAAATTGTGATTTAGGACGTGACTTTAAAAAATATATATTTATTACACTCTGTAAATCCACACCACTGATTTAATGTAATTAAAATAATAATAGAATAAATGATTTTGATATTTGTGTTTACGTCCTAAGATCTTTTAAAGTGTTAAATTAATTTGTGTAGAACAACAAATTAAAATGAAAGAAAAAGAAAAAGCTGAGGAACAACTACATTTTTATTTTCATATCTATGAATATGCAAGACTATGCAAATTTGGAAACGCCCCCATCTCCTCCTGCTGTCCTTCACAGTTTCATATCATCAACTTTAACCAACGTAGCTATCTGCTCGTAAACTAGCCTAATAATTTGCATATCAGATGTCCAAAACGGTGGCGTTTATTTAGTGACAGCTTTGACAATCTGAGCTCACGCGTAGCTCCGCCCCTAAAGCGGTCTAATTTATAGTACTGGGAAAGTTTCGTGCAAGACTATTCAAAACATGTTCCAGTGCGTCGGCTCTGGAAGAACATGGACGCTCAGAGAAATGACGTACGATGTAGGTCAACTGTCGTGTTCAAAAGCTACAGAGACGAAGTTTTCCATCCATCTATCTTCTACACCACTTATCCTTCAGGGTCGCGGGGCACAAGGCGGTGTACACCCTGGACCGCGTGCCAGTCCATCGCATGGCACAATCACATACACATTCACACACCCGTTCATACACTACGGACACTTTTTTCTGAATTTTAAATCTGACTTGAATGTTAGAATGATTAATTACGTGTTTATTACAGGCGTATCGCAAGCTGGCGAAAGAATATCACCCTGATAAGAATCCCAATGCAGGAGACAAGGTAAGAGACGTCCTGTCGTCACGCAGAGCTTCACTAACGAGCCTGAGAGTGAACGTGGAGTCTAAACGTGTACTTAATGTGTGTGTGTTTGCGTGTGTGTGTCAGTTTAAGGAGATCAGCTTTGCATATGAGGTGTTGACTAACCCTGAGAAGAAGGAGCTGTATGACCGGTATGGAGAGCAGGGCCTGCGTGAAGGAGGAGGAGGAGGAGCCGGGATGGAGGACATTTTCTCCCACATTTTCGGCGGAGGTCTGTTTGGGTTCATGGGCGGTCAGAGCAGCAGGAACCGAAACGGGGGACGGCGGAGGGGAGAGGACATGGTGCATCCGCTCAAGTGAGTCCATCGTGTGTGTTATAATCAGTGTGATTCATGCATTACCTGCCCGGCTTCCTTCTCTGCTTAGAATAGTAAAGAAAGATAACCCTACTAGCTGTTTGTTTGTTTATTTGTATTTATTTATTTATTTATTTATTTATTCATTCATTCATTCATTCCTCTTTTATTTCTGGGTTCTAGGGTGTCATTAGAAGACCTTTACAACGGCAAAACCACCAAACTCCAGCTGAGCAAGAACGTCCTGTGTAGCGCCTGCAACGGGTGAAGGAGAAAAATAAACAAAACCGAGACTAATAATCTAAACGATTTGTGATTCAGAATAAGGAAGTAAACTGTGTATGTATGTGTGTGTGTGTGTGTGTGTGTATGTGTGTGTGTTCAGTCAGGGGGGGAAGACGGGTGCGGTGCAGAAGTGTACGGCGTGCAGAGGCAGAGGGATGAGGATAATGATCAGACAGCTGGCTCCTGGTATGGTCCAACAAATGCAGACGGTGTGTAACGACTGCAGCGGGGAAGGTGAGGAAAATCATCTCTCATAGTATAATATAAATATAATATAAATTATATAATGTTAATTATTATATATCTATAATATATAGGCATTAATGTAAACCTGCACTACTGTCAGAGCTGCTGTTATAGAGAATTTATCAACACCTCCTGACCCAATCACAATCCAGAACTCAGCAGTGCTGTGTATGTGTGTGTGTGTGTGTGTGTATGTGTATGTGTGTGTGTGTGTGTGTATGTGTGTGTGTATGTGTGTGTGTGTATGTGTGTGTGTGTATGTGTGTGTGTGTATATATGTGTGTGTGTGTATGTGTGTGTGTATGTATA
The DNA here is from genome assembly GCA_024331685.1 of Stegophilus panzeri. NCBI lineage: Eukaryota > Metazoa > Chordata > Actinopteri > Siluriformes > Trichomycteridae > Stegophilus > Stegophilus panzeri. The sequence goes on along the minus strand of JANDJT010000035.1, from coordinate 28,426 downwards.
TGTGTGTGTGTATGTATATGTGTGTGTGTATGTATATGTGTGTGTGTATATATATGTGTGTGTGTATATGTGTGTGTATATGTGTGTGTATATGTGTGTGTATATGTGTGTGTATATGTGTGTGTATATGTGTGTGTATGTGTGTGTATATGTGTGTGTATGTGAACAGGTGAGGTGATCAGTGAGAGGGACCGGTGCAAACAGTGCGAGGGCCGTAAGGTGTGTAAGGAGGTGAAGACGCTGGAGGTGCACGTGGATAAGGGAATGAGACATGGGCAGAAGATCACGTTCAGTGGAGAAGCGGATCAGTCTCCCAACACCGAGCCTGGAGATATTATACTGGTGCTGCAGGAGAAGGAACACGAGGTCTCACGCGCACACACACACACACACACACACACACACACACACACACACACACACACACACGATTAAAATTCACTCTAGCAGCAGTATAGATAGTTTATATAACAAATGTTAATATAGTGTGTGTGTGTGTGTGTGTGTGTAGGAGTTCCGCAGAGAAGGTAATAACCTGCACATGTGCCAGACAATCGGCCTGGTGGAGGCGCTGTGCGGCTTCCAGCTCACTCTCACACACCTTGACGGGCGACACCTCCTCATCAAATACCCTGCTGGAAAGGTCATCGAGCCAGGTGTGTGTGTGGGCGTGTCCTTCCTGTATATGACATGAATCAAGCCAGGTGTGTATGTTTTCTAGGTGGCTGATGCCTGTGATGAGTGAACGTAGTCAGTACAGGTCACTCGCTTCACACTTTTCACACTGAGTAGTGCGTTAATTTGCGTTTAACTACAACCCCAATTCCAAAAAAGTTGGGACGCTGTGTGAAATGTAAATAAAAACAGAATGCCACGATTTGCAAATCTCATAAACCCGTATGTTATTCACAATAGAACATAGAAAATATATCACATGTTTAAACTGAGCGTCACTGCTGGGTGGTGTTGGTGTTGTAGGTGCTATGAGGGTGGTGCCTGGAGAGGGAATGCCGGAGTACAGGAACCCGTTTGAGAAAGGAGATCTCTACATCAAGTTTGACGTTAGGTTCCCGGATAGCGGCTGGCTCAGTACCGAGAAACTAACCGTAAGTCACGAACTCGTACATGCACAATTAAACATGCTACGTTTATATAAAGGCTGGTGTAGAGCACTTACGTGTACGTGTGTGTGTGTGTGTGTGTGTGTGTGTGTGTGTGTGTGTGTGCGCGCGCGCGCGCACAGGAATTGGAGTATCTGTTCCCGTCACGTGACGAGGACACAGTCATCACGGCTGACACGGAGGAGGTCGACCTACAGGAGTTCGACGTGACTCAGGGGTCATCTGGAGGTCAAAGGCGTGAGGCCTATAACGACAGCTCGGATGAGGAGGGCGGTCCTCATGGGCCAGGGGTGCAGTGCGCCCACCAGTAACATGTCTCTCTCTCACACACACACACACACACACACACACACACACACACACCTCAGTCACAGTGTATCACACCTGGAACAAAACCTTCGCCTCCTCTCCTCCAGCCCAGACCTGCCATCCTTCACGCATTTTGTGTCCGAGCTCCGTATCTTAACATCAGACCACACCTCTACGTGATTCCGCTCAAAAGTACGCGGTCTTCTTTTTCCTCGCAATAAAAGCGACAGATGTGAATCCGGAATGATTGATGGTTGGGTAGATGTACGTCGATTGATCTAATGCTGCGTTTACAGCTGATGATGTGAGCGGCCATTTTGAATCGACTGCACTTGCTGAACTCGGAATTCAAGAGACCGAGTTGGGAATCGAGGGGACGGAAATTTTACCTAGTTGGAGGTCGCAAATTGCGAGTTACGATTACCCCCCCCCCCCACCCCCCAATGCATCGTGACTGACCCAC
>JANDJT010000035.1:6219-14538 GCA_024331685.1 Stegophilus panzeri | reverse complement strand
TAGTGATGGAGATTAGTGATGGAGGGTAGTGATGGAGGGTAGTGATGGAGGTTAGTGATGGAGGTTAGTGATGGAGGGTAGTGATGGAGATTAGTGATGGAGATTAGTGATGGAGATTAGTGATGGAGATTAGTGATGGAGGTTTGTGATGGAGGGTAGTGATGGAGGGTAGTGATGGAGGGTAGTGATGGAGATTAGTGATGGAGATTAGTGATGGAGGTTAGTGATGGAGGTTAGTGATGGAGGTTTGTGATGGAGGTTAGTGATGGAGGTTAGTGATGGAGACTAGTGATGGAGGTTAGTGATGGAGGTTAGTGATGGAGGGTAGTGATGGAGGGTAGTGATGGAGATTAGTGATGGAGGTTAGTGATGGAGGTTAGTGATGGAGATTAGTGATGGAGGTTAGTGATGGAGGTTAGTGATGGAGGTTAGTGATGGAGGTTTGTGATGGAGGTTTGTGATGGAGGTTAGTGATGGAGGGTAGTGATGGAGGTTAGTGATGGAGGTTTGTGATGGAGGTTAGTGATGGAGACTAGTGATGGAGACTAGTGATGGAGGTTAGTGATGGAGGTTAGTGATGGAGGTTAGTGATGGAGATTAGTGATGGAGGTTAGTGATGGAGACTAGTGATGGAGATTAGTGATGGACGGATTAATGATGATACACAATATAAATCTCACTCCCACACTCTCACCATGTTCCTCCTGCAGCATCTCTCTATAAAGTCGCTCTTTGATGATGTCATATTTGTACTGCAGAAGGAGCAGGACATCTGATTTAGTGGGATTTATCAAACCCAGACGTCTGGAGGTCACGTGACTGAGGGACAGAGACGGGAGGACACTCCATACACCTTCAACATCCAGCCTGAGTACAGACAGTGTAATGAGACTCAGTACTCCCAGGAAAATCGCGTGTGTGTGTGTGTGTGTGTGTGTGTGTGTGTGTGTGTGTTTTAGACCTCACATAAAGTCTTCTAGCCCTCCCCAAGAGACCCAACAAACCACATGGCTTTGTGTCTCGCTTCTGAAACACACACACACACACACACACACACACACACAATTGATTATTTTCACTGATGGCAGTAGATAGTTACAGTACACAGTGTATTACAGGCTCATGGCCACTAGAGGGCTCCAGAGAGTAACTCCTGTAGAAAAAGTGACGTTATAGTTCTAATAAATATAATAATTTTATGCAAATAACAAATAATTATGCGGCTTTATAAATTATCCCTTCATATACATTGTTAAATAACATTTTTTTTTCTTTAAAGCTTTGTGTTGTGTATTTACAAATGTTTTTGATATCACAATCACATTAAACTGAATCTCAGTTGTAGGCCTCTAACGACAACGACAACAAAACGACATTAATACCACAGTTATATCATAAAATAATGTGTGTAGTTATATTATTTATTATTATTATTATTATTATTATTATTATTATTATTATTATTATTAAAGAATAAATATAATTATTTCAGAAAGTTTAATTTCCTGAAAATAATATTGGACTCCATTGATTAAGCTGGTTTATATTAATGACTTGAAAGAAAGTGATTCTAAAACAAATCCATAAAGTAACATAAATCATACTAACAGTTCAATGAGGGCAAAAGTAATGGCACCCCATAAAAGGAGGAAGCGTTAGTGAGTGTCTGTGGGAGCCATGGAGAAGTCAGTTTGTCATTTTGTCATGATGTGAACAAGTTTGGTAATTTATAGCTCATTGGTGTTTATCAACACACACACATGAGAATGAAGATAATCAGGGAAACATTTTATAAATCCGGCGTGAAGTTATAGTTTGACATTTACACTTTACACTTTACACTTTACACTGTGTGTATTTTATTGAGTTTGTGTGTCGCTGACTCACTTTCTTGTGTTTATAGCTGATGTTTCCGGACAGCGGTTGTGCGTTTGCTCCGTCAGAAACGCCTCTTCGGCCTGATTTCAACATCTGCAGCTCCCAGTGCAGCTACAGAGGAAACCATTTTAATGATTACATTTAATTCAAGTTCCTGAAAAGGTTCCTATTGTGAAAAAGTGAGATAAAAGAGAAGACGTTTACCTTTTCCCTCTTCTCTCGTTCCTTCTCCATCTCCAGAAGAACATGCAGAATCCATCCACCTGAACATGGCAACCCGCCATTCCGTGCGCTGACCTACACACACACACACACACAAACACATATATACACACACTGATACTACATCTGTCTTGAAGTAGAACCCAGGGTTCTCACCTGTGTGACGGCTCTCTGTGCGTCTCTGAGCTCAGCGTCAGTGTGGAAGACTTTCTGATAGAGCACAGCGATATCCTCTACACTCACCTCATCGCCCGTGTGTACACCCAGAGTCTCACACACCAAACGCACACAATCCTCCATCTCTACACACACTTACAAATCAGAAGCACACACACACACACACACTCCAAATTCAATCCAGTAGAAGACTTCTGCTCAGAAAGTGAAATGTTCTTCATAAATGATGGATGAACAACTAACAAAGCGACGCCTGTTGCTACGGCAACCATAGGTCTCGGGTTGCAGATGGAGGAGTTTCATCTGCATCATCATCATCAGACAACATTAAACTTCTCATCAGACTTTCCATGGAGAAGAAAAACAAAACGACATTAATACCACACTTATATCATAAAATAATGTGTGTAATTTATGTCATAATAATAATAAGAAGAAGAAGAAGAAGAAGAAAAAGAAGAGTTGTTATTTTTATTAGCCGGAAAATTGCTTTATTACAATTATTACATATCAAATTTTATACATTTATTTTTACGGTCTGTGAGTACGATAAAAGTGGTTTATATTTAAAAATGATAGAATTTTTGATAGGGAGTTTTTCCTCTCCGCTGTCGTCGTCTCTGTGATTGAAATCTACAGCCGGATTTCTGTAAAACTGTTTAGTGTGAATTTATTGTGAACAGCACTTAACCACGCCTACACTCGCATCAACGGTTCCTCTGTCATACCTTTCGTCTCTATCTTTCACCTGGAAACGTGTATATACAGCCTTGTACCTTTAAACAAAGATTTAAGGTATATAAACGAACCATAATAAACTTTTTAAAGGTATGCTACGTGCAAAGATGCATACTTTACCCAGTACAAAACGTGTACGCCTGGGGGTACCACCTGGACGACAAGGAAAGGTACCGTTTAGTACCCCCCTTCTGTCACCCATCCGGAACTCTCAGCCGACAACATCGCCGAGAGCGAAACCCTGTGCAGTTCCATTTCATAATCAGAGAAATCAGCAATAGTGTAAAAAATGAATAAAGTAAAGAGTAAACAAGCATTTATTATTTAAAGTCATATTTAATTTGTATTATTTGTACTACAGAGTTAGCACCTGCACATAATGAGTCACACATAATGACCGTAACTCTGTTCTAAATGTGACTTAAAGGTGATGAATAATAATAAGAAGAAGAACATGATGTATACAGTGACGCTGAGAGAACAGTGATACACTCCGAATATTCACCAGTACAGCAGTAAAAATCTCCAGTCGGTAAAAGTCAGTATTTTTAATGGTAACTCCTGTAATGCAGCTGAAACGGAACAGTTTTATTATCACGAACGTTTTTCTACAACACTTTCAGATGCTTCTGAGCTTTAAATCTTTGATCACAGACAGCGGCAGAAAAAAGTGAGATCTCACCAAAAATGTGAAGAAAAAAATGTCAAAGAAGGTTGTAAATATTATAAACATTTTTAAAAACCTTTCAAAACAGTTATATAAATGTACATAAAGCATTTTTCTAATATTTTAGCTAAAACTATAAGTAGGAATGTGTGTGTGTGTGTGTGTGTGTGTGTGTGTGTGTGTGTGTGTGTGTGTGTTTTCTTTCTTTCACATTTTCACACTTGATGATCAGCTACAAAGGTTAAGGTTAAGGTTAGGATTGGGGCGGAGTTAGGGGTGGAGTTAGGAGTCTGAATTTTGAATTCATACTAATTTTCAAATGAAATCTAATTTATTACTTAAGCGAATTACACTAACAGAACTCTCTCACTGGGTGATTTGGTGTTGATCGGATATTTTAAATATAGTTAACAAAAAACACGTTAAAATGCACGGAAATGTGATTTTGCTAGCTAAACAAAGGAAAAAATACTGAAGCTAAGATCTTTATTTATTTGTAACCAGAACCTGAGAAGTCTAAATAAAATGTAAGAAATAAAACGTTTTTTTTTTTCCTTGTATAAATGTAAATAAGTAAAAATTATTATTAAAGTATTTTTTTGTAGCCTGAGTGTAAATTCCCACTGTACTGAGTAACACAGTGAAATATCCTCAACGTAGCTTTAGGTTACGCCTTAAAACTTACACCTGATCATTAGTATGTGCACTTTCTATATTTTTGAGGTTTTTTTGTAAGGTGAAGCTCTTAATATAAAATATTTTAATCTTATCGTAACATATTACATAGGACTGACTTTTCACACTGGTTTTAAAGGTGCAGTTTGTAACATTATTATATAATATTCCTACATCTGTAACAATCAATCAATTCCAAAAATACTTCGATTTCTAATTTTCTTAAATTCAGGCTTTGTTAAAATTTCTGGCCCTGAAATTAACCCCACCCACAGTAATAATGGATCTGCTCAGCACCACTCCTTTTCTGCAAATAGAAACTTGTGATGTGTACGCAGTTTAGAAAGAGTGGGTGAAGTCAGTCTGTGGAAAGGGGACAGCTCTAAATATCACACACTGCCGCTTTAAGCTTATATGGTGAACACAAGGTCCAAGAATATGACCACATCTACATGCAGCGGTGTCTGAACCATAAACCACAGCAGATACGGAATTCCCATAATGCAACACACTGCTTAAAGACAAATCACGAGTAAAAATGGTGACCTTAGTGCAGGTTTAGTTCCAGTACAGTCCTGTTAGTTAGTTAGATACAGTTACAGTTACATAGTATGGGGGAGGGGGGGATCTCCTCAACCACCACTAGTGTGTAGCCTCCACCTGGACTATGTGACGGCAGCCATATTGCTCCAGAACTCCGAAAGCACACCAGCTGTTAGTGGAGAGGAGAGAGTGATGAAGCCAGTTCAGGGATGGGGATTATTAGGGGGCCGTGATAGAGAAGGGTCAATCCTGTGGATTTACAGGAGATCTGAGGAGCTCAGGGGTTTCCGTGGATGATTTTGGGACATTTTTCGGGGGAAATGCAGTGGGATTCATGTTCCACCAGTCCGGCGGGACACTGGCAGCCTGGAACGCACGGTTTAAAGCAATGCGCCTCAATCACGCCCAGCGGCACGTCCTTGTTCAAGCAGGTTTTAGGACACGGAGGACCGCATTCATCAAAAACATAACCACGATCCACAGGACAGCCCACAGCTACGAGAGAGGACACAGAGGAACATCATTCAAATCTCACCTGAGCATCAAATGGTATGAAAATGCTCCGACAGAAATGCAGGTTTATGTTGATGCGCTTGTTCTAATACGTTATTGTTTCTATAGTAACAGCTCTTTCACAGGGACGTGTACAGCAGACGCTCCACATAAACGTGTCATCATTGATATGATGACGTTTTTTAATGTTCTTTTAATGTTAAAATGTCCTTTATTGACGTCTTGTATCTTATTTTCTGATATAGGGACATTGTGTGTGTGTGTGTGTGTGTGTGTGTGTGTGAGACCCACCGCAGAGGGAAGGTGATCTCCACTGTAAGACGACTCCGGCCTCGCGGCACTCAGAAGCGTACGCCTCCAGAGCGTCACACAGACACTCGTCTGCGTTGGCTGCGCAGGCGCACAGGTCGTACACACACGAGGCGAAGAACATCTCCGGAGGCACTACTCTGTGACAGCGCTCAAACACGGTGGTCTTTAGGACCGCACAGCGACTGTTCGCCGTCTTATGAAAGGAATATCCAGCCACTTTACACGGGTCGATGTCCCTCGCATCTGCGCATCGAGCGCTCATGTGATTCCCACTGACCACCTGCAGTGCATTGTGGGATTTCATTTCACATCGTCATTACTCATTTCTACATGAACACGCGAGAGATTAGCTACAAAAAATATTCTGTTCAGGTTTAAAATGATGCAGTTTAAAAAAAAAAAAAAGTGGAACAAATGCAAATATAACTCTTGCCTTAATCTTTAAAAAAATGTAACGATATTAAACCTTTTCATCTTGACCTGTTTGAGCAATTTTTTGGTTAAGTAAGATTTTTTTTCAATTATTTAGTGTTTGAGAAAAGGAACTTCGTTAGAGAAGACGAGATGTAAAGAGTTCCTGTGTTATGGAGTGTCATCTCCTCCGTGCTGTTTTACCTTCCAGTTGTTTCCGAACGTCGCCTCTGAGGTGGTGATCTGTCCGTTACGCAGCTTCATGTCGTCCTGAGGATAGTTGTTGAAGTTTCCACACAGACCACACATGTTCTTCTTATACGTGCCTGGAACACTGACCTCCAGGTGAGAACGTCCATTCCACAGCACCTACAGATCGAGAATGATGGACAGATGAAGAACAGATGAAGAACAGATGAAGAACAGATAAAGTACCGATAAAGTACAGATGAAGAACAGATGAAGAACAGATGAAGAACAGATAAAAGAACAGATGAAGAACAGATAAAGTACAGATGAAGAACAGATGAAGAACAGATGAAGAACAGATGAACAGATGAAGAACAGATGAAGAACAGATGAAGAACAGATAAAGTACAGATGAAGAACAGATGAAGTACAGATGAAGAACAGATGAAGAACAGATGAAGAACAGATAAAGTACAGATGAAGAACAGATGAAGAACAGATAAAGTACAGATGAAGAACAGATGAAGAACAGATGAAGAACAGATGAACAGATGAAGAACAGATGAAGAACAGATGAAGAACAGATGAAGAACAGATGAAGTACAGATGAAGAACAGATAAAGAACAGATGAAGAACAGATGAAGAACAGATGAAGTACAGATGAAGAACAGATAAAGTACAGATGAAGAACAGATGAAGAACAGATGAAAAACAGATGAAAAACAGATAAAGTACAGATGAAGAACAGATGAAGAACAGATAAAGTACAGATGAAGAACAGATGAAGTACAGATGAAGTACAGATGAAGAACAGATGAAGAACAGATGAAAAACAGATAAAGAACAGATGAAGAACAGATGAAGTACAGATGAAGAACAGATGAAGAACAGATGAAGAACAGATGAAAAACAGATAAAGAACAGATGAAGAACAGATGAAGAACAGATAAAGAACAGATGAAAAACAGATGAAGAACAGATGAAGAACAGATGAAGTACAGATGAAGAACAGATGAAGAACAGATAAAGTACAGATGAAGAACAGATGAAGTACAGATGAAGAACAGATGAAGAACAGATGAAGAACAGATAAAGTACAGATGAAGAACAGATGAAGAACAGATGAAAAACAGATAAAGAACAGATGAAGTACAGATGAAGAACAGATGAAGAACAGATGAAGAACAGATGAAGTACAGATGAAGAACAGATGAAGAACAGATGAAGAACAGATTTACACACTCTCTTTGTCTCTCTCTTTCACACTAATACACACACACACACACACACACACACACACACACACACACACACACACACTCTGTACGTACCTTCATGCCAACATTGGTGTTGAGGAGGATGGTGTTGGATTTGCGCTCCAGGTAAATATACGGCTCTTTAAGGAATGGCAGCGTGATGGTTTGATGATCAACCTGAGAAGAAGAAGAACATAAAGACAGTTAATATCGAATTTCCCGTTAAGGAAGTGAACAACTTTAAACGTCCCCCTTCCTCTGCTGTAAACAGAGGAATATCGCGAGTGTATCGCGAGAGCGATGAACGCACTCTCGTGAACGCACGTCGGAGATCTATGCGGACGTGAAGATATTTTGTGAATAAACAAAACTTTATTGTAGTTTTTTTGCACAAACAAAGCATTCGTATCACTTCAGAAATCTGGGATGAAACCGCTGGAGTCACGTGGATTACGTTTACGATGCCTTTATGAATGTTTTGGAGCCTGAAAGCTTTGGTTACTCGACTGTAAACGGAGGGACAGAAATCTCCCAGGTTTCATTAAAACTGTCTTCATTTGTCTTCTGAATGTGAAGAAAAGTCTGATGGGTTTGGAACGACACGAGTGAGAGTCACTGATCACAGAACTTTCATTTTTGGGTGAACTCTCCCTTTAATGTCCAGACATGAAGTGACCGCGATCGTGACGTATATCACCATTAATGATCAACACATACAATACACGTGACAATACATC
>JANDJT010000034.1:55931-71917 GCA_024331685.1 Stegophilus panzeri | reverse complement strand
GTGTGCGTGTGTGTATAAGTGTGTAAGTGTGTGTGTATAAGTGTGTGTGTGTGCGCGCGCGTGTGTGTGTGTGCGTGTGTGCGCGTGCGTGTGTGTATAAGTGTATAAGTGTGTGTGTGTGTGCGCGCGTATAAGTGAGTGTGTGTGTGTGTATAAGTGAGTGTGTGTGTGTGTATGTGTGTGTGTGTATAAGTGAGTGTGTGTGTGTGTGTATGTGTGTGTGTATATAAGTGAGTGTGTGTGTGTGTGTATAAGTGAGTGTGTGTGTGTGTGTATAAGTGAGTGTGTGTGTGTGTATAAGTGTGTGTGTGTGTGTGTGTGTGTATAAGTGTGTGTGTGTGTGTATAAGTGTGTGTGTGTGTGTGTGTGTCCTCACTGCCTCTCGGTCCAGGGCCTGCTGGAAGTCCCTCAGTCTCTGCTGCTGGATCTCTCTCCCCCTCAGGATGCGGTTTTGCCTCAGAACCTCCTTCTGCTGTCGGATCTGCATCAGCTGCACTGCTATACGCTTCTCCTGCTGTGACTGACGCATCAGCCGCCCAATCAGCTGCTCCTCCCGCAGCATCTCCTACACACACACACACACACACACACACACACACAGTGCTTTATTAAGACCCATTTCACTGCTATCCCTCACACTGCTGTCATTGATTCCATTCAGTACAGGGTTTGGTATGTAGATGATTTTTATCCTGTAATGAGTACCGGGCGTTCTCAGTGAGGATCCTGTAATCAGCACCTGTTACCTGCTCTCTCTCTCCTGTGGGGCTACTTTATATCCTGTTCTCTTTCCTCTGCGTGTGCTCCCCTGGGCTCTATCCTTCATCTCATCTCATTTCCTCATTACTCTCAAACCAGCTCTGTGTGTGTGTGTGTGTGTGTGTGTGTGTGTGTGAGAGAAGTAAACACACCTCGTGGGTCTGGTGTGTGTGTAGCTGTTGGATTAGCGCTCGGCGGCGGCGTTTCTCTCTCTGTTCCCGTGCCGTGGCGTCCTCCTCCAGACGCTTCCTGATCTTCTGCACATACGCATTGTTCCATTCCTCCATCTGCTCCTCGCTCACCTGCACACTGCACACGCACACGCGCACACACACACACACACACACACACACACACCAGATGACTCTGAAACTCACACACACACACACATCAGTATGTTTCCATTAAATGTATCATTCTGAATAGGAGGAAGATGAAGGTGAAGATGATGATGATAATGTCATCAAAAGACACCGTCATTTATTTCTCTTTTTTGTGATTTTTCTGTTTCTCCTCTGTGTGTGTGTGTGTGTGTGTGTGTGTGTACCTGACAGAGGCTGGACATGATGCAGGAGACAGTCTCTTTCTGTTCTTCTCAAACTCACTGATCTGATAACGAACATTCTGAATGAATAAATAAATACATTAGTTAATAAACAATGTGTGTGTACCTGAGCGTCTGGGTGGTGGAGGTGTGTGTGTGTGTGTGTACCTGAGCGTCTGGGTGGTGGAGGTGTGTGTGTGTGTGTGTGTGTGTGTGTGTGTGTGTGTGTGTGTACCTGAGCGTCTGGGTGGTGGAGGTGTGTGTGTTTGCCCGTCGCTCGGACTGAACGACTCACAGGGGGTTTGGGGATCTGCACTATAGCTGTCTGAATACGGTCCACTATGTCCTGCTTCTTCCTACGGGCTTGTCGGTGCTACACACACACACACACACACACACACACACACACACAGTTAGTTAGTTAGATAATAAGCTAGTTGTTCAGTATTTCCTGTGTAGAAATGAGAGCTGATGAAGACACAGGGGGAGAGTGTCACCTTCTGGAGGTCCTGCAGTCTGATCTGCTCCTGCAGGTGGCGCTGTCTCTCCTCTCGCTCCACTTCAGCCATCACTGAGCGGCTGTACGCATCACGGCCTCTCTTATCGAAGCGCTGTGCAATCTTCTGCATCTTCACGTCTGCCTCGCGCTTCACCATCGTCCTCAACCGCTGGAACACACACACACATACACACACACACACACACACACACACAACAATCCTATCAGGATGTGTATACACACAGCACTGTGATATGATGAACAGAGTCTGAGTGGGTGGAGCACCTGGGTGTAGATGTGCTTCTCCACACGGTGCAGTCTGGAGACCGCCTCAGGCAGCATGGCCTCCAGCACCACGCCCGTCAGCCCTAAACGCCTCTTCTTCTGCAGCACCACGTACAGCTGGTACAGCAGGCGCGTGGCCGCCCCCTGCTGGCCCTGCATCACCGCTCTGGCCACGCCCAGGTCAAAGGCCACGCCCAGGAGCTGCAACGTAGGCTCTAGACGCGTGAAGTTGTTCAGCTTGGCATTAGCTGTGCTGAATCACACACACACACACACACAGTGTGATTTCAGTAGTGTTTTACGATGATTCTACGTCACACTGTACGAGATCCTGAGTTCTGCAACAGACTGTGTGTTAGTGTGTGAGCGTGTGTGTGTTAGTGTGTGTGTGTTAGTGTGTGTGTGCGTTAGTGTGTGTGTGCGTTAGTGTGTGTTCTCTACATCTGACTGTATGATGAAGATCCTGAAGATAATGACGGACCTGTGATTAAAGAACATTACTAGGAAATGACTTAGTTTATGTTTCTCCATCACCGCTATGAGTGTGTGTGTGTGTGTGTGTGTGATTGGCATCCCATCCAGAGTGTATTCCCGCTTCACACCCAGTGTTCTCCAGGATAAACTCCAGATCCAGCACCATGGTGACCAGGATAAAGTCCTCACTGAAGATAAATGAATTCTACTGAATCTAACAACGTTCACTTCAGCCAGATAAACAGGTCCAGCGTCTGGTGCGTTCACTGGTTCTGAATAGAACTGGACAGGTAAATACACGGGGAAAGGTGAGTCAGGTGTGTAGTTGTGTTGTATTAAAGAGACAGTAACACACCTGTGTTTGGAGAACTGCTGGAAGTCCTGCTGGAGCTGGTGTTTGTGCAGGACTTCACCCAGAAGATATCCGTTACAGAAATCTTTAGCCAAAGTAAGCGGCTCTGCATTTACATAAAACATTTACACATTTCACATCGGATTAGATCAGACTGGATTTAACATCAGATTAGATCAGACAGGCTAAAGCTAGCTGGCTAACAGCACACACACACACAGAACTGAGGAATGCTCACCGACGGTTTTGGATAAGCGGAGCTCCGAGTTCAGCCACCGGCACAGTATATCCGACATCCTGAGAGAGAGACCGCCGCTGTCTGGAGCTCCACACCCCGCACTGACTGGAACAAACATGGCGGAGGATTGTTTACGGTTCGTTGCTATAGTTTGTTGCTTCAGGTTTCTAAACTCGGAAAGTCGCGAAATGGCGTCGGTGTCGTCATGGTAACAAGACGCGCGCAGTGTAGCCTCTCAGCGTTAGCTTAGCTTCCTGACTCCTGAGGTAAATTTAACATCCGCGGGAACTAACTTACACAGTTTATACTTTTATTCCTCGGCTTGTATTTCAGAACAAATGGAAAGAAGAAATAAAAGTGAAAAACTGCACGAAGCATCAAGTCTCACACTTTGCCCTCACTACTTTCTGTTTATTATTATTATTATTATTATTATTATAGTTTTACTATTTGATTGTAAAGATGTGTGAAACTTGCTCTATAAATAATCATTAATTAGTAAAGATCATTATTACCACCACTAATACTACTTCTTTTATTATTAAACATGTATAGAAATCTATAGCTGATTTTAAATCCATACTACAATGTTTACTTGTTAAATAAATGAGCTATAAAGACAATTCATTATTGCCTGTAAAGATAAATGATGTATTGGATCATAAATGGATTGACCCTTACTTGTTTTCTATCTGATTATATCTAATGTGGACACACATGAAAATAAATAATAAATAAATCAATACAGATAAACTTCTGTATGGAATCATAGCAATAATAATTCATCCTCAAGCTTCAGTTCCTGATTAAAAAAGACTGTTTGGTAATTAATAATTAAATTGAGGAATTATTAAAATATTACATTTATATCTATTTTTTTGTAATAAAAATAAAAACCCTTATTACTTTAAAAATGCAAAAGAAACACACAGCTTGACTCAGATGCTCTTTATTATGTTATACATGGTGTAGGTTAGTGTTTCAGAGTATATTGAGCTCATTAACACACACACACACACACACACACACACACACAAACAAAGGTAACAGTGTTAGTGTTGGATTATAACATCTGTTAACTTTAATATTTATACATTTCCATCTCACAATAGCGGTATTTCAGTATCTATAACTGATTTTAGTCACAAACAGTTTTAGTGTCATTATGCTCTTAATCCCGCTCCCTACACCCTACTCCATACTCCCTACACCCTACTCCATACTCCCTACACCCTACTCCCTACGTAGTGTACTAAAGTTCTAACTGGCAGTTGACCAAGTCTTACAAGGGCTGTATCCTGAAGGCTTCCTGCCCCCTATGTAGTGCACAAGATTTCCAGCAGACTGCTGCCTGAAATTAGGATCCGTCCAATATTAGGACTGCTGGAAGACACCTGCCTCCTCATGCTGCCTACTGAGGGACCCTCCACCCAAGCAGAACACCACCTATCATAACAGTACATGCTCAATATATGACCCTAAACACACACTAAACAAATCATATTTACATTTAAATCAGCTTAATAATGAGTGAATAAAAATAAAGAGTAAGATCAGCTTCCAAACAAGTGAACGACTCGTGTAACGGCTTCTACTTACTGTTCTTACAGTTCCAGTTCGATTACCACTGCGCCCTCGTCCACTTCCCCTCGTCACCCAGAAACCTGCAGCAGCGACCAATCAGAGAGCAGGACTCTCTGAAGCACACTCAGGTTCCCTCGCACTCACACAGAGTCACATCGACTCGTTCACTAGCTAGCGTGCTAATTAGCTATCAGAGTCAATTAGCACAGTTCTCTCAGCTGTTGTATACAGACGCAGGAAATGCAAACAAATGACGCATTTCACTGCAATTGAAAAAGATCTGTCAGCCATTTTGAAAAATAAATTGTGCCTGAAGGCAGCAGTGCATTCTGGGTAATTAAACATTTAAACACTTTTATAGTCCACAGTGATGTCGACTCGATCTTTATCTAACACTCATCTCCCACACTTCACTAAAGTAATGAAGTGAAATAAAGTCTTTACAAGCAGGGGGACTCAATCAAGGGGAAGTGAATAAGGGGAAGTGTTAAAAAGAGGATTGGGACGTGGCATGTCAGATCATATACATTTCAGAGAGAAAAATTAATCTGATTAACTGATTAAGTTAAAAAAATAGCCAGCTTTTAAGCAACTTAAACACTGAATGAGCTTCACAGCAAAATCTCTAAAAACTCACACACACACACACACACACACACACACACACACACAGAGAATAAAGTCGAGGTGCTGTACCATTATTAAAAACAAAAATTAGTAACCTTAATAAAATATATGACCTTTGTAAAATCTCACAGTAGTATTTAAAGCTTCAGTAACTAACTCCACACACACACACACACACACACACACATTTAAACATTAACAGTAACACCTTTAACACAAAGTGAATCAATCAGATAGGTCTTCCTTTACGCTAACGTCACTAAGGAGGCTAATGTTGCTAACGAGGCCTATTTCAGTCTCCCAAAATAAATAATGAGACACATTACTAGGAAGTATGGACTAGGGGACAGGATCTAGGGGTGTGGTTCAAGAGTGGGTCATGGAGATCAAGAGGTGAGGCTTAGGTGGTGGTGGTCCAAGAGGTGGGGCATTGGGGATGAAGTATAGGGGCGGAGCCTAGGAGGAGTGGCCTGTGGGAAAGGATGCACAGGGAGAGACCTATAGGACAGGACCTAAAGGGTGGGGCAAAGGAGGTGACATATAGGGCCCCGAGGACAGGACATAATCGGTAGGGCCTTGGGAATAAATTCTAGGGTACTAGTAGGTGCGGCCTATGAGATGAGATCATGGGGGTGGGACTACAGAACAAGAATTAAGGGGCGGGGCCATGAGTGTGAAGTCTACAGGCAGGGCTTAGGAGGTGTGGTCTATGGTATAGGACCTAGAGGGTTCTAGAGGGATTTTGGGTGACTTCCGATGCTTAACTACATTAGCCTCGTAACTCCAGCGCTAAATAAAGAGCATGTCTCGGCTAACCGGCTACATTTCTGAGAACATTGTGGACATTTTAGATTTTGCTTAACGGTTCCTTTATATGCATTTTAAACATGTGCAACTTTCAGAAATATTTCTTGAAACAGCTTTAAAACCATAAAAACTTTTCGGAAGCAGAGAAAGGTATAAAGCGTAAACAGACATCACCGGGGGTCTGGTCCTGTGTCAAAGAACGCGAAAGCTAATAATCTGAATACTTCAAGGCAATAAAGTCAAAGCACTTGGTAAAAATATTTTTTTTAAAAAAGCACTGTAGTGTTACAAAGGCATCAATCAAGTGTACTGTGACCTGATTGGTTCCTCTGTTAGCCCCGCCCTCATGTTTTAGTTTGCTTTTTGTTCATTTTCCAAATAATGCCATAAAATCAGTGAGCTTATAGCAGAGCTAATGTGACCTGTCCATCACACCTCAGAGGGCTTCAGAATGCCTGACAGGTTCAGTGACAATCACAACACTTAACAGCTACACAATTCAGCACAGCGCCCTCTATAGGACATATATATTTATACATTTATATATATTTACAGCTCAACTAAAAATTTAACGCCCCCAGGGAGACAGCTTAGCCTGATGCTAACCTGGTGGCTATAAGCTGCTAATGTTAGCTATATTAGCTGGTTAGTGTCGGGAACATTGTGTACATTTCACTTTTGGATGAACTGCTCCTTTATAGCTGAAATGTTCCTCACTAGCTTCTGCAGTACAGTAGTGTTCTAATGCCAATAACATGATCTACGATAAAGAAGCCAAGCTTTTTAAGTCACAAGGCCGAGTAAATCTTCAGAAATCTGTCCATCATTAGGGGAAGATGGCGGCTTTATGCTGCTTTCTGAATAAGACAGACTTTCTCTCTCTCGCTGCCGGACCCTAGCATGCTCCCTCAGGCAGGAACGCAGGGTTAGTGAGGAGAACCTGAAGTGTCCTTAATGCTAAACATCCTCGAACAGAAACAACATGAATTGAGAACGATCCGAGAAATCCATCCCATAATGCCTGTAATGAGTAGTAGTGATGTCTGACCGTTAAAGCTAACGCTAATGCTAATTAGAATTTGCTGGAGAGGAGGTTTTGGAACCAGCTTCCCGACGACTCCGGATGTTCCTCCGAGGATTCCGGGATGAGGAACTGTGACGACGTGACCGAGGTCGGGCTTCCCAGAGACTCGCAGAAGTTTTGGTTTTCAGGAGAATCGGGTCTCCACGAGCACTGTGGCTTGTAGCCCACGCCGGGGCTCTCGTCCTGCGGCTCCGACTCAAACAGAGCCTCGGGCTGATTCTGGGGCCGGTAGGCGGGGCTTTGGATTCCCGTGTAGGTCACCTGCGTCTGCGCCGAATCCGTGGAGCTGGTAGAGCTGGTGGAGCAGTCGGAGGTGTCGCTCACCAGCTGGTTGTAGTAGCGCAGCAGGGCAGGTTCGTCCGAGTCCGTGTCCATCTCAACGTTCTGGTTATCGTCCTCGTCGTCGTGGTGCGGTTCTTCCTGCTCGCCCGGCACCATGACCCGACCCTCCTTATCCGGACTCTCCACGATGTGCACCAGACTGTGTGGCGGCGGCTTTAAGTCCAGAGGACCCTGTTCACGGAAACACACGCAAAATACTTACAAACATCACACTGGTTAAAAAAACAACAAAAAAATCCAACAATATACAAAAGTGTTTTTGTTTTCTTAATGTTTTTTTTTTTTAAAGCACAGAAACTTAAACAGGACTGATACAGTGCAAAGTTAGCCTAGCTAAACAATGCTAGCTAATGGTTCTAGGTTAAAGTGAACAAAATGCAGGAAGAGAAGGAAGAGTGCATGAAGTGCAGTTAGCATACAAAAAGTTAGCTAAATGCTAAGCTCATAGCTTTATCTCGCTGTGTTTCAAGCACAAAATTTAAACTAGGCTAACTTGCAAACTTTTTTTTTTTTTAAATAATACATGAAAAATATTAAAAACCAGTCTATTAAAGTTATCAAACTGGTTTCTCTTTAGATATGAAAAACAAACACAGACCAAGATTTAAAATAACCAGTAACATCAGTAAGCAGCTAACCCACACCTAGTTACTAACCAAGACTGCTAGCTAGAGAACGATTCCATAACAACCGGAACGCTAAAGAGAAGTTATTACCTCGTAGCGCTGTGGAACTTTATTAAAGATAAATATTTCATTCACAGCTGACTGATGTAATAATCAGGCGTTAGATTAGACTGTAACTGAACATTTTAATAATGTAGGAACATCTCTGAGGGAAGTGTTGATGTTCCTGATGATTCTATTCAGTTCAGTTTTATTTGTAGAACGCTTTTAACACACCGCAGCTCTCAGACTCGTCTCAAACTACACACTACACAAATAACTAACTCCATTTACCAGTGACACATTAAGACTTCGGGAAAGCCAGACAGGAGGTGAAGTGTGTGTGTGTGTGTGTGTGTGTTTACCGGTGGAGCTGACCAGTCCCCGGTGAGTTTAGGGCCAGGTATCTCAGGATAGAAGGCTTTCTTCACCCTGAACATTAACAAAACAACACGTTAACCTTATTAACACACACACACACACACACACATACACACAGTGCAAACAGCACCACAACAAACATGTGACTATCATCATTCATCACTGAACTCTATATAACAGTGCGTGCGTGCGTGCGTGAGTGCGTGTGTGTGTGTGTGTGTGTGTGTGTGTGTGTGTGTGAGAAACTGTAGAATCACTCTGAATGCACTGGTTTTCATTCCTGCTAATTTTACATCCATTAACTGGAGATATTGAGCGTTACCATAGAAACGGACTCCACACCCTGTCGGTGTTGCTGAAATGAGGTTGACTTCAGCAGAATTGTCTGACAGAAGGTCACCGTCTCACAGTCTAAAGACCCGGCCGAGAGCCGAGAGCCGAGAGCCTCTGTACTGATCCAGGAACGTTTATGTACATTAATGGAGAACCTCTGATATAAATATCAGAAATATCACCCTTTTCACTTTTGCTAATCTTTCCTCCCGTGTGGCTACACCTATTGAGTGTGTACAGTGAGCACAGGGTACTCAGGGTACTCAGGGTACTCAGTGTAGCCATTACAGAAACCTACACACACATTTTCCTGATTTTTTACATCCAGTTCTATCTTCTTTCATTACTTTGTGAAGGTTCTGAAGCACCACGGAGAAGCTTTAAGGTCATTAAGGTCATGGTTTACACCCGGGATTAGTGGTGTGTGTATATACAGTGTGCTATGGTTTCAGAAGGTAGATGGGGTGAATGAGAGGAGAAGTGTACCAATCTCTGTTCTTGTAGCAGAAGGTGGTGATGATGATGAGGCAGAAGGACATCGCTCCCAACGCCACCAGGATCTCCACCAACATCATATCAGCTACACACACACACACACACACACACACGATATTAACCTCCCGCACACCCTCCCGCGTGAAATGCGTTGTTATTGCCTGTTTAAAGCGGCGGTAAGCGATCTCACTGTTAGACTCGGTTTTGATGGCGACGGTGGACTCCATTCCCTCTCCAGCAGAAGTGTACGCTCTCACCGTGAACTTGTAAGAGCCCAGAGGCACACTCTTTACTGTGTATGAGCTCAACGCAGGATCAGTCAGATTAGCTACACACACACACACACACACACACACACCATCGTTAGCCTTTAAATGAACAATCATTAATTAAAAGCATCACTGTACATTAAATGAGATTTAAAGCTATAGAAGTAAGAGGAAAGGCGAGCTGTTATAAATTTGCTGTGTGTGTGTGTGTGTGTGTGTGTGTGTGTGTGTGTGTGTATGTGTGTCACCTATGAGGCTGTAGTAGGAGGCGTCGGCCCTGTAAACAGTGTGCCCGAGGATGAAGCCTTTTTGCTGACACACAGGAACATGAGTCCAGGAGAGAACGACGTCTGATCCTGACTGAAGAGCAGACAGATCTCCTACAGACAGAGAAGGAACTGCACACACACACACACACACACACACACACACACACACACACACACAGAGCACTGGAATATTCTCTCAGGAATAACCTTCATCACTACCCCTACACTGGAGGGTATACAGGAGGGTGTGTAGGGCCCTTACCCTCTTCCTGTCCGTATCCGTAACCTCTCTGCAGCAGGACAGAAGCTTCAGGAAGCAAAGCGAAAACAGAGACTGTGTACTGCACTCCAGGGTCCAGAGATTCTACACACACACACACACACACACACACACACACACACACACACAGGTTAACCTAACACTCATCAGATTAGTTATATTTGGAAACTTTTCCCTGAATCTCAGGAGACTCCCCCCCTTACCTGATTGGATGAAGGTGCTGGTGTTGGAGAGTGAAAGTCTCTCCCATTGGACGGAGCAGGCAGAGGAGGCGGGGCAGCAGGTGGGTGCCCACTCCAGCACGTAGGCTTGTGTAGAGTTGTGATCGCTGTTCCAGGAAACAGTTAAACCTCCTCCATGACCCAGCAGCTGAGAGACTGACAACTCAGAGTCTGTAGCAAGTGGGGATTAAAACACACACACACACACACACAAACAGAGTTTTACATGATGGTAATTTGAGCTTTGATGTTTAAGCGGCGGTGTGTTAAACCTGTAGAAGCAGTCTCCAGGATGAGTTTAATTAATATATTATATTATTATTACTATCATTATTGTTCCATATAAAATGTCAGTGTTAGTGCAGTTGTGGTAATGAAATAAACACCTCCATACCCGCAGTGTATTGTGGGACGGTGATGGTGCTGCGTTGAGAGAGACCGATCGGGTTCCGCGCTGCCACGGCAACCGTGACATCACTGCTGTTGCTAAGGCTGATGGGAGTGCTGGACACGCTGGGAGGGAGAGAGACAGTCGTCCACCCGTCTTCCTCTCCGTCTCTCTGAGACACCTCGTACGCTGTCAGAGCACCGTGACTGTCCCTGGGCGAGAGAGCCTGAGAGAGAGAGAGAGAGAGAGAGAGAGAGACAGACGGGGGAAGTTATTCATCACATGGGATTTACATAATAATATGTAACCTCTGTGTGTGTGTGTGTGTGTGTGTGTGTGCGCACACCTTCCACATGACTTGTCCTATGTTTTCACTGGTCCTCCACACCCACACATCTGGAGCTTTAGGTCCTGAAACACACACACACACACACACACACACACACACACACACACACACAGGTTACGTATTACTATAGAAGTCCCATTTAAATACTACACTCTGTACAATCATAAAGCCACTCCCACAGTGTTACTGCTGTTAAAAAACTGACATTTTTACAAATAATGTAATGAACATAGGGATGATGACAAAGAGGGCGGAGTCTAGCATGTGTGATTTGTATAAATGATGAACAGTGATAGAGTAACTCACGGTCCATGTGTGTGTGCAGGCTGTAGGGGGCGCTCCAGTCTCCCCAGCGCCAGAAATACAGCAGAGATGCACAGCGAATAGAGAAGGAGTACTCAGTGTCCGGCATCAGGCTGTCCAACACCACGGAGGATAGTCCCACTCCGGTGTAGTTACGCTGTACACACACACACACACACACAGTCTATTTATTTATCTGTTTAATTTGCATACAGAAACATTTATGGGTTAATATTTATATATTGTTAATTTTGGGTTACACACATTGAGTTAGTTAACGTTAGTACACTGGGGTTAAACAGTGACTCACAGTGTGGGCGTGTCCTCCGCTGTCCAGCTGCACCTCACACAGCAGGGACAGAGTTTTATAGGCCTCCACCGTCCAGCTCCATCTAACTCGGGCCTTCCACGCCTCAGCGTCCGACATCACGTTCACCGGGGCCAACAGACGTACTGCGGGAGATCAGACACTGGGATCAGACTGCAGGAGAACAGATTGTCTGCTGTGTTTTGATTGGCTAATAATTTTGTGATAGTTACTGCGCTGATCGATGTGGGCGGAGTCAGAAAGCTGGACCATTCCCAGGGGATTCTTGGCCACCAGAGTCCAGCTGCTCTCCCAGCGGTCAGAACGACACTGATTCCTGTCTCTTCTGTCCTCAGTACAATTCCTAACACACACACACACACACACACACAACTGTTCACTGGATGTTACTATTATAATATGATGTGTATAAGAAACTTCAGTTTAGTGTACAGTGTGTGTGTGTGTGTGTGTGTGTGTGTACCTGTTATTCAGTGTGTATTTGGTGAGTAAATCACGTTTTTGTAAGCCCGTATCTCGTCCTCTGCTCCAGCGACACTCAGCTGATTGTAGATCCCGCGTCTCACACTGCAGACCCTCATCACCTGGGGGGTCTACACACACACACACACACACACACACACACACACACACAGTGAAATAGTCAGTATCACAGGCAACCAGTAAGTCAGACAGTGAGTGAGACAGGTGGTGGGTGAGACAGGTGGTGGGTGAGACTCACAGCCGATGAAGAGCACGGTGCCGGTGAGGATGGAGGTGTTGGAGAAACAGACGGCGTTGGTGCCGGTGTAGGAGGACTTCTGCAGGTGGGTGATGGTGGCGCTGTAGCTCCTGCGGCTCAGTCTGATCACAGCTACATCCTGTTTCCCGTACGCTATACTGCTAAAGGCCACGCCCTCCGGAGTGATGCAGCACACCGTCACGTTCCCGCCCACCTCCAACACGCGGTCCTGAGGGTACATCTGAGCCTCGGGCTGGTCCGGTACGTCCATACCTGAGGGGGCGGGGGGCGGGTATGAGAGAGGGAGAGCCCGAGGAGGGGGGAGAGAGAGAGAGAGGGAGAGAGAGAAGGAGACCGCAAGAGGGAAAGAGAGAGAACTTCAGTATAAAACTGATTCAGGGGCGGGGCTACGTATGCACAGTGTGTGATGGACCAATCAGGTCTGAGATTAGAGAATGACTCGTGAATAAGGTGAACTAGCTGACTAGCATATTAACCAGGTCAGCTAATGCTAGTGATGGGATATTATATTAGCTCAGTGCTAAATGATTTTTCATTATCATTATTAGCATTAGCATTAGTGATATGAGGCGTGGTCACCGAGGATGGTCAGCAGGGGGCTCCACTGGCTCACTGCGTCCACGTGTCGCGCTCTGATGCGTACGGAGCGGGAGGTGCACTCCAACGGCACAGCCGAGCGCCATGACCAATCACGACTCCCCGTCTTAGAGTCCGCCTCCACCCGTACGCTCTCCTGTTACACACACACACACCCCAATCAGAGAGAGTAATTAGACAACAGTCACATGGTGAAATCCTGCTCTCTGATTGGACAAGCTGAACTAGCATGGAGCTAGCTGCTAATCAGAAGATCTTACGTTGAGGACGAGCTCCATGATTTCAGTAAGATAAATCTCCACGTCGAAGTGTGAGGCTTCACTCCGCCATGACAGCGTCAGCGTCTGAGACTCCAGGTGCTTCTGTACCAACACAGTCTGGGGTACAGAGAGCTCTGAACCCACACACACACACACACACACACACACACACACACACGTGTTCATTTTTAATCAACACATATCCACATGATGAAGGAGGCATAAACCTGGCTCTACATGACATTACCAGCTCCACCAATCAGCAATCATCTGCAATTTAAAGAAAATATTTAAAAAATCCCACAATAAAACAATGAAAAGTGGTTCATCAGTGAAAATAAAAGTATTATTACTCTCTCAAACCTAAACACAGAGATCCTGACCATCAAGATCTCCACCTCCTGAATCATGAAGCTCTCAAAGAGGATAAACAACTCGAACAGCTAACAAGGAACAACACACAGTTCAACTACTCCATGTAATGGAGGAGTCAAAAAATACTAATCACTTCTGGAACATCTGGATAGTTCTCTATAGACCACATCAGGAAGAACTGGCTATTCAAAACAGGAACATCTGGAGGACAGAAAATCTCTACAAATCAGCTGAAATAAATCCTGCTCAAACGGAACCAAAAACCGAATGAGCGACCCTGAAGGAAAAGATGAAAGACAGAATCCCCTTGATGGATTTCCTGATCCCAGAAAACCAGGAGAGGAACTACAGCAGCTCCTCATCATCACAGAGATGTTCAGCCAGACATGGGCTCTTACAATTAACCTGCAGAACCACAAATAATCATCTTCCAAAACAGGTCCAGGTGTAGGGAAAAGACAGATACACTTTCAGATCCGGAACCCAACAAACTCACACATATACCCATCTACATATACCTGGGACTAAAGAGAAGTTCCAGAGGAAATTCTTCTTCATGAAGGAGAGTCTTACACATGATTAAAAGAACAATTCAATGTGAAATACCCATTAAACCTGGATAATAATCCTAAAAGAACCAAGCGCATTATACGGCAGTGAGAGATGAGATGAGGACCACAGAAACCTCGAGACTTCTCGACATCCTAAAAGTACTCAGGGCCACACCGAATAACTCCTGCAGAGCCGAATTAGGACAATACCTGCTCCTAATCAGAGTCCCAAAAAAGAGCTCTCAAGTTCTACAGACATTTACAATGCAGTGACCCAAACCTCATACCACCCTCAAACCCTCCAGTACCAGGAGGAGAACCCGGGCAGGAGAACCTGGGCAGGAGAACCCAGGCAGGAGATCCTGGGCAGGAGAACCCGGTCAGGAGAACCCGGTCAGGAGAACCCAGGCCAGAGTGCCCTTTCCCAGCTAGTGCTGAAACTCAGTCCAGACCAGGACAGCACTCAGGAAACCCCGCCCAAACTAATTATAACACAACTAAAAGAGAATTAGATGGCCTGATGGAAAGATCTGACCACATCACAAAAGAGAAAGGAACTCTACATGGAGCTGAAAACAGACTACACACCAGCAGAGTTCTGTGAGAGATCATCAGTTAAAGAAGACAATGAGCAGATACAGACTCAGTGATGACCTCTGACCCTCTGGCCAGTGAACGAGGTCACAGAGAGGGGTGAGGTGTGAGGAGAGACTGCACTCCCTGTACATGCAGAAAGCAGAGGAACATTTCCTGCTCCGCTCTGACCTTCACCCAAACATTCACTGTGACCTTTACCACATCGTATAGTGCTATCTAATCACACATTAAGAAATAATAAAGTTTGTTTCAATTTGAAACAGAGAGACAGACAGAGAGACAGACAGGACTCACCAGAGTGGACGAGGTTGGGTGTGAGACAGGCGCTCAGCAGCAGCAGCAGCAATTGTGTGCACAACTTCATCATCTTCATAATAACACTACACACACACACACACACACACACACACACACACACTCAGTTATGTGTCAGAGTGAAAGAGAAAGTGTCAGTAGAGAAGTGTGCGTGTGCGTGTGTGTGTGTGTGTGAGAGAGAGAGAGGTTTGAACATGTCTGTAACAGTTTGTTGTGAGACAGAATGTGAAGCCCCGCCCCCTTTACCTGTCATGACATATATTTACACTGGAACAGAACAATGATTCTGTCCATCATAACAAACACGCTGGGCTAGTTCTCACATCCTACACCCTGTGTGTGTGTGTGAGAGTGCGTGTGAGTGTGTGTGTGTGTGTGTGTGTGTGTGAGAGAGTGTGAGAGAGCGTGCGTGTGTGTGTGAGTGTGTGTGTGTGAGAGTATCAGACTAAGGACTAAATGGAATGTTTACAGTGTGGGTTTTATATATCATGTAAACGCTTATTTCATTCTGTCCATTTGTATCGTCTCTCTCCCTGTCTCACACCGCAGCGCCGTCTCTCTCTCTCTCTCCCTGTCTCGCACCGCAGCGCCGTCTCTCTCTCTCTCTCTCTCCCTGTCTCGCACCGCAGCGCCGTCTCTCTCTCTCTCTCTCTCCCTGTCTCGCACCGCAGCG
>JANDJT010000032.1:26397398-26414100 GCA_024331685.1 Stegophilus panzeri | reverse complement strand
AAAAAAAAAAAAAAAAAAAAAAAAAAAAAAAAAAAAAAAAAAAAAAAAAAAAAAAAAAAAAAAAAAAAAAAAACCTTTAATCTTATTAATTTTTTTTTTTTTTTTTAAGATATCACGTTGTTGTCTATAGCGTTAAGGGACACGAACAAACTCTGCAAAACTGATTTTGATTTCAGTAGCACTTTAAAGATGGTGGATTGTGACTGAATACCAGACTGCAGGTTGTGGGAGTCAGAGTTTTGAAAAGAACCCAACAGAGTTTTTTCAGGAATGATGCCTGACTCACTATTCCCTGTAAAAGTGCATTATGGGTATTCTGTACCTGCTATAGAGCACTTCAGTGTTCAGATCTGAGCTCAGTTTTCTGATCAGCATCAGTTAGATTCATCAACATGAATCATTATTTCTTTGAATTTCAGAAGAGGAACATTCCTATGACGGCCGTGGGAGAAACTCTGAAGCAGGAGTAAGTCATGAGGTAGGTGAAGTTATAAGCAGATATGAAGACCAAGTCTTTTAGTAAAGTTGTGTGTGAATGTTTGTGTGAGCCAAAGCGAACGAAGGTTTTCCACCAGATTTACAACGGTCTCAGAAACACTGATTTATTTCGTACTCGTGAATATGTTGATCACGTAAAGTGCAAAGCTCATTTTACTCCAAAGCTCTTCTTCTACACGTGGCTCTGGATAAGGGCTTGTGCTAAATGCTGTAAACGTAATGAGCATAAACAGTTTAAACTGTATATTCCAGATATAAAAGTGCAGTAATCCATACAGATTGTATGCAGCATACAATTTTCACGACCAGATTAATTAGAAGAAACTAAATCGGTAGGTGTGTATTTGACTGTAATTATTTGTCTCAGGCTGCAGACACGGTGGAGTCTCAGCGTCCTGAATCTCCTCTCACGCTCGCTGTGACCATTAAAGATGAACTCGGAAACATCGACCTGAAGTCCATAATCTCAGGTGAGACCTCTTTGTTTATCGTCCAAAACAGACCAAAGATTGGAGCTGATTTATTTCTCACGCCTTAAGAACAGTAACTCACTAATGTGATGTTAATGCCTCAGTATTTTTAATAAAATAAATAATATATTTTAAATGTGCACTTTTCATACATGTAGTAGCTCAAAATGCTGTACAGTCAAATAGTAAAAATGAAATAAAAAGTGAATTTAAATTGATCCGTTGAGCTGTCAGTGGAGTTTGGTGGATTTTCATGACTTGCATGATGAGCGTTGAATCACTTCCTCGACAACACTGTTAGTCTGTTTGTGTTTATTTTCCTCATTACAGATCACCTGGACGTGGCTTTGGAGGACGTGAGGACACACGCAGAGGTCGGTGAAGGTCATCAGGAAGCCGTTAGCTTTGGGGGAAATTCTTTTATTTGTGTTGAGTGTGGGAGAACGTTTCCGTCTGTGAGCGGCCTCACTTCCCACCGGCAGAGTCACAGTGGAGAGAAACCGTTCAGCTGCATGCTCTGTGGAAAAGCCTTCGCTCACAAGCGGAGCCTGGTAGATCACCATCGCGTTCACACGGCGGAAAAATCCTTCTGCTGCAAAGACTGCGGCAAATGCTTCGGGAAGGCGGCGCACCTCAGGACCCACGCGGCCGTCCACAGCGGAGAGAAGCCCTTCGGCTGCGACGTATGTGGCAAGAAGTTCAGCATCTCACAGAACCTGACCCGGCACCAGCACACGCACACGGGGCAGAAGAATTTCTCATGTTCCGTCTGTGGCAAGAGCTTCACCCGAGCGAAGACGCTGATCACGCACCAGCTCATCCACACGGGACAGAAACCGCACTCCTGCACGGAATGTGGACGAGCCTTCAGACACCTGGTGAACCTGCGCAACCACGAGCGCATTCACACGGACCTGCGGCCGTTCTCCTGCGACCTGTGCGGGAAGACGTTCCGCCACACGGTGAACCTCAAGATCCATAAACGCATTCACACCGGGGAGAAGCCGTTCACGTGCAAAGAGTGTGGCAAGAGCTTCAGCCAGCAGAGCAGCCTGGTGTCTCACAGCCGCACGCATTCGGACCTGAAACCATTCGGCTGTAGCTACTGCAGCAAGCGCTTCAACAACACCAACAGTCTGAAGCTGCACGAGCGCACTCACACGGGCGAGAAGCCGTACAGCTGTGAGTTCTGTGGGAAAAGCTTCAGTCAGGGCAGCCACCTCCGCACGCACAAACGCCACATCCACGGAGGAGGCAAACAGTACATATGTGACAAGTGCGGAAAGCGCTACTCCGACCCACGCAATCTCAAAATGCACAAGTGTGTGTACGCTTCAGCGTAGTCTGCGTCGGTGGCCCTACTTCTCTGTTAACGATCACAACATTTGCACAAGTACTGTTTTGGGTTCGTTTCCACCATGTGACACAGCGCTGTGTATGAATATTTATATTAATAATATTTTGTCTGTCTGCAAATACATGGATAAAATATTTCACTGTTATATTAAATCATTTCTATCATTGTTTAGTAAACAGGGATGATCAGGTGTGAAAAGGAACGGCACATTTCCACACTGTTTTTACAAAACTGCTTAAAGATTCTGGAGACGCTGCTTTATATTTGAGACATTTAAATGTGTTTTATTTTAGAATAAATAAATATGAAGATGATGTACTGCTCTGCTTTTGTGTATCAGATATATTGTGTCCTAAACAGGACTGATTTTAGGTCAAGATACTGGATCAGATTAGATCAGATTTTATGTTATATTCCCCCGATCCGATGCAGTGTGTCAGTACTTCAGCAGATGGATCAGATACTCGTACTGTAAATAATGCAGCTCTCATAAACTCTCAGAAACGTTTCTGACCCTACATTCATGCTAGCAGGTGATGGGCCACTTGTGATGCTTAACAGAAACACAGATTAAATAAAGCACTAATCTTGGGGACAATCAGTTGTATGATTTATACGTTACGTGCTTGGCTTTGTATTAGCTTCGTTCTCAGATTATATTAGCAAAGTGAGCTAACTGTACGCGCTACGTACACTCGTCACAGACACCAGCAAGGATCTCTGCTACTTCCTTCCAACCTTTAACACCATGAACTCGCTTGGTCGTAAGCTTTATGGACTTTATTTAAAAAAAAAAATCTAACAACAAATCTAGTGAATTTTTGAATAATCAGTAGTACTGATCATATCTTTCCCAAACACCAATACACCTGTGCACTTCTTTGCTCTTGGTTTTACATTTACGGCATTTGGCAAACGCCCTTATCCACAGTGACTTACAATTATCGCATTCTTTTTTCCCTTTACAACTGAGCAATTGAGGATTAAGGGCTTTGCTCAGTGGTAGCTTGGCGTTGCTGGTATTTCTGATCAGAAGGCCAGTGTCCTAACCACTGAGCTACCACTTCCCACACCAGGTAATATTTACAGTAATATAAGTCAGTAATTTCCCTCAGAAACCATTTTCTTCGTGTGTATTTCACAACTCTTTTTTTGGTATGCAAATGATAATGACGATGCAACGAATATGCAAATTAATTATCTACTTTCCCCTGAAGTGTGTGTGCTGCAGATCTGCTCCTGTTTCAGCGTGTCGTTCCTCATAGCGGTGTTAGGGGGCGCTGTGGAGCTCCAGCAGGAGAGTGACGTCAGCATCAGCTGTGCTCTGATTCAGAGAAAATCACTCCTCAGTCACACGGCTGCAGCTCCAACACATACACACGCACGCGCTATAGAAGAGAATATGCTTATTTATAGTGTTTCTGTGATATAGTAAAGTACCGCTAACGCTCATACAGCAGCTGGAGCGCGGCTTTGTGCAGGAAGTTTCGTCATATCTGTGTTTATTTTCCGCCGAGTCACCGTGTGGAGCGCGTTCACATTCAGCTCTGAAGGTAAGACAGGAGGAGGAACATGTCTGTCGTTATAACTGTCTCTCTCTCCACCGGGTATAAACACGCTCTCTGCAGGACTCTGTGTGTTAATGTGTGTGTAGTTGAGCTAATCTGGACTTTGTTTACATCCGGACAGTAGCTAGCTCACAGCTACAGCTAGACGAGTTAGCATTATTAGCATGATGCAGGTTCAGTGAGCTCTACAGCCGCTAATACTTTATTAACACTTTACCGCAGGTGATAATATCTTGTTTTCTTGTTACACCGTTTCTCAGTTGTTGATTAGACACTGATTATAGATCTGAGGTGAAAATGATAATTGCTGTGTCACATCTCTGGGCTGAGTGCTAACACCGCTGTAACGCACGCTCACTAGTCATGTGACGTCACGGACTCATTTACATATTCATCGCACCGTCATGATCGTTTGCAGATCATCAAGAAGGAACATTTAGGGAAAAATAATAAGAGTACGGTTTTATAAGAATAGAAAATAAATGAGATATAAAACAGGGCAAGTTCTTAAGTGTTTTATTCCTCTTACACCACAGCAACCTACTGACAATTACAGTTTTGTTTTATTTATTAAAGAGTGACATGTCATGCTTTTTATCCGTTTATAGTTACGGTGAAATTTGGGTTTGAGATCAAAAGATGAACATGGGATGATATATTAATTATCAATTTATTATTAGTGCTATTTGTATTGGATTTGTTTATCAGGGGGATGTGGGTAAAAAAAATAATAGATTAATAATTTTTTAAAGCTTTTGTTTAAACTCTGGCATCTGGACGGCAATAAAATGACTACAGGAGAAGTGAGGATCTAGTGAATTAGAGCCAGCGTTCCAACAGCAATGTGAAAATACACTAAAATAATCATCAGAAAGTTTATGAGAAGGATCCATGTTTGTTTAGTTTGTTGATTGGGGAAGTGTTTAATATCTGAGGGCGGGTCACTGAGACGCTACGAGACTAAATACAGCAAGCAATTTTTATTCCACCATGAGGCCACATCTGGATAGAAGGTCATGGACATATTTATCTGCACTAAAATGATCCTGATGAGTTTAGTGACGGGAGGGAATTCAGCCTGTAATCTTCTCAGAGGAGGACGGAGATAAAACATCCACATGGCCGAGCCGGGCGTAAATATTCAATTCAGTTCAGCTTTATGTGTATAGTGTGTTTAACAGTGGACATTGTCCCAGAGCAGCTTTACAGAAATATATAAATTCAGGATATAGATTCTAAATGTGTGAATTTATCTCTAATGAGCAGCCAGAAGCGACGGTGGTGGGGAAAAACTCCCTGAGACGATATGATGAAGAAACCTTGAGAGGAACCAGACTCAAAAGAGAACCCGTCCTCATCTGGGTGACACCGGATAGTGCGATTATAAATAAATACACCCCTTCTATAAATGTGCTAATATTACATGCTGAAATAGTGCAGTTGTGTAACCAGGAAATTCATTACAGTTTCTACATGAAGTCTGTTTTGTTGAACTTCTCCTCTGTTCACTGATGGAGACTCGAGTGCAGAACTGTTTGTGGTTTTTGTAGTCCTAAAGCTGTCATAGCATATCTGTTTTGAGTTGAATTGAGGTCCAAAGCCATCTTTATGGTGTTTAAGTGGTACCATCTTCAGTAATCTCAATGATCTTTAGTCTGCACCATGTGGGGACATCCTCAGCAGCAGCATGTGACTTCCAACTGATCAGAACCAGAAGTGGGACATCAGGACGGATCAGGCAGGTCCGGAGAACAGAAGGGGTCAGGATCACTGGCATCTCGGATATCACAGATTAGCTCCTGGAAAATAGGAAATTACCCCAGGACCCCATGTACGTTTAATCCTGACTGAATAGGGCAATATTCTGATCCATCATTTACATGTACGGCATTTAGCAGAAGCCCTTATCCAGAACGACTTACAGAAGTGCTTTGAAGTGTCTATTAATAAATACCTGATACCGGTTCACTAGGTCATGGACTAAGAGTACCATCAGTTTAAACCTCTGTTGGTGAGGGAATATAGTATAAAAACACAGATGACACAAATGTCTGGGTTTATTTTTAAAGTGCTAATTGAAGTGCTTCAGGAAGAGGTAGGTCTTTAGACGTGGTTTGAAAACTCAGCTGTTTGGACGTCTAGGAGAAGTTCATTCCACCAGTGAGGTGCCAGAACAGAGAAGAGTCTTGATGCAGAACTTCCTTGTATCCTGAGAGCTGGTGGGACCAGTCAAGCGGTGCTGGAGGATCGTAGGGAGCGTGGTGCGGTGCAGGGTGCGTGATAAGTGATTGATGTTTCCCTACAAAGCCAAAAACCTCTAGTGTTTAAAGTCTGATGCAGCAGCTGCAGGAAGCCAGTGGAGGGAGCGTAGCAGTGTGGTGGTGTGGG
This sequence comes from Stegophilus panzeri, assembly GCA_024331685.1. Taxonomy (NCBI): domain Eukaryota; kingdom Metazoa; phylum Chordata; class Actinopteri; order Siluriformes; family Trichomycteridae; genus Stegophilus; species Stegophilus panzeri. The sequence continues at coordinate 26,407,819 of JANDJT010000032.1, read as the reverse complement.
AGAAGTTAGGAAGGATGAAAACCAGTCGTGTAGCTGCATTCTGGATCAGTTTGAGGTGAATGGAGCTCAGAGGAAGACCTGCCAGGTGTCCACTCTCGAGATGAGAAGAGACTGAACCAGCACCGGAGTGACCCTCAGAATCCAGAACTCAACAGCACTGTGGTTTATATTTATAAACGTTTTCTGTAAGGAGATGTTTAATTAACATTTAATCCTTTACCAGCGGTGAAGAGATTAACATTCTCGCTAATGAGATTAATAACGATAAACACTTGTGATGTCACAGGACGGCTCTGAGATTCTGATGGGACTCTGGTTTACGTGACGGATGTGTTGACAAATCCCAGGTTTCACAAAATACTTTTTTTCTCTTTATTTCTGTCCCCTTAATGTTCAGCTTTCTGTGTGAGTGTGTGTGAGTGTGTGGTCCAGCTCTGTGTAGTTGACCTCCTGATGTCTATCTCGTGTATCATCTGTGTAGTTTGAGTGTCAGATGGAGAGAGGAGTGAGGATGAGCGGTGATGGTGATGAAGCTGTGTGTGGAGGAGGAAGTGAAGCAGTGATGCCTAGCTCCTGTATAACGAGTGTATTGTGTTAGGGAGGTTACGGCGGTGCTGAGGAAGATCGCTCGCTCACTCATCACTCTGGAGCTGAAGGAAAGTCCCGGTTCGTGACGGCTTCATTTCATCCGTCCAGATGGATAGTAACAAATCTTGAAGATGTTTCTTCACTTGGATGAGAAGTTTCACACGAAGCTGATTTATTAACTCCAGACCGGACACAGCACCACGAACATGGGTTGGGACGTTGTCTGACAGAGTGTTTTTTATAGTTGGATTAATGTTTTCAGAGTCAGGAACACGGAGGTTACTGTGAAACTGAGGTCAAAGCCGTGATATAACTCTCCTGTTTACTACACGCAGTCACCTCACGCTTAAACACATCCAGAGGAAATAAAGACTAATCAGAGATAATATCTTTTACGTGTGATGTGAGGACAGAACTCCACAGCTCATGGTCCAAACACTAGAAACTTTATTAGAAGAGAATAATAATCATAAACTGGCTCTTAACTCCATAACTAGGGTAGAGGAGAGTTCTGACTTGTCCGGTGGGCTAGATATTACATTTATTATGTGCTGTTATTAATGATTACTTCCTGAAACACAGACACTGCTAGTTTCCAGTTTAGTGTTGGCATGAACACAGCTCAGGGTCAGAGAGAGATGGGGAGAGAGATGGGGAGAGAGATGGGGAGGGAGATGGGGAGGGAGATGGGGAGGGAGATGGGGAGGGAGATGGGGAGAGAGAGAAGGAGGGTTAGGTGGTGTTTCCCTATCTGCACCCTGCTGTGAGATGGTACAGACGCAGTGGCGTATTTTACTCTCAGTACACCTGTGATGATGAGAGAGAAAACCTCAGGCTTCCTCAGCATACGATATCAGTTCACAACGCAACCATACAACTGAATCTGATGCGATATGATCCGATACCCTTCCTCCGGCACGCTTCCTCCGGCACGCTTCCTCCGGCACGCTTCCTCCGATACCCTTCCTCTGGCACCCTTCCTCCGGCACGTTTCGTCCGATACCCTTCCTCCAATACCCTTCCTCTGGCACGCTTCCTCCGGCACGTTTCGTCCGATACCCTTCCTCCGACACGCTTCCTCCGGCACGCTTCCTCCGGCACGCTTCAGGTTTTGCGGAAGGCCTAGTGCTAATTCGTGAATTGTCATCAGTTTAAAAGTATGAATAATTTTCTGTGATTTATGTAATGATGTTTTAAAGATGAAGATTTTCTTTCCTTTATTATTGTTGTATATTATTCTGATGATGATTTCTAAACTGAAATGTTTAGGAAATGTTTGTCACAAGGCTACACTTCCTTCTTTCCTGCAGTCTAAACCCCTCTGAAACAACGGGTCTGCTATAGTCATATTGCACACAATCTCACCATCCTAATGCTCCTCCTCAACCACTCAGAGCACTGTAGATAAACAGGCCATGCTGTTAGTCTTTCAGTACACCACGCCCTGCCCTGCACGCCACACTTACCCATAAACCCCCTCTCTGTGTCACAACACAAATAACTCGCTTTAAACATGTCCTGAGCACTGCAGTGGAGTGAGTCATGTCTCCATCGCACTGAACACCATGACAATGATGATGATGACGATTTTATTCCTGCTCTCATGGAAGTCATTTAACTTCTCTCAGTTCGTCTCCACACACAGCCGGGGATTCCACACTAACGCTCCATTACATAACCATCTTCCTCAAAGGCAGGGGTTTGGACACGGCGGCTCCAGTGTTAGCCGCTTCTGACGGGCCGGTGCCTCTCCTTGTCCGAGTTCACTGCCGGAGAACAGGTTTAGGACTTCCTCACACAAGCGAATGGTTTTGAAGGTGCGTCGAGCCACATTAAGATGATTCGAGTTAGCAGAACATGGATCAGAGATTCCTAATGATCAGTGAAAGCTCCTGCAGCTTCAGCTTACAGACTGACTGTAAAATGACAGTTGAGAATAAAATGGGAATGGAGTGCTGTGAAATTGAGCATAAATAATGGCACTGTGTGGTAATTCACAGGTAGAATCATGTCAGTTAGTGGGTTAAGAGATTGTGTTGGGGAGAGATTAATCATCACCACATGACCAAACTGAACAACTTTCTCCTGTCAGTCTTCACCCTCCACCAGAAACTCCTGCTGTTTACACTGTGTGTGTGTGTGTGTGTGTGTGTGTGTGTGAGAGAGAGAGTTGTCTGTTGTGTATTATTTGGTAATAAAGGTGTGTCTCCAGTGACAAACCAAAGAGCACACCTTAGTCAAATGAGAGCAGATGGGACATGGGTGTGTCGCTGTTCTCGTAACAGTCATGCAGTAAAGTCACCTGTCCTCAACACACACACACACACACACACACACACTCTCTCTCTCTCTCTCTCTCTCGCTACACACCTGTTTCAGGACAGAGAAGGTTAGTACTTCATTATTTTTCTCTCTCAGTGTAGGCATCCTTGTCCTCCTGTAATACTACATTATTAGATTGGATTTCGGGATGGAGTGGACTCGTAAACGGCCATGAGACCATACATGTTTAATGGAGAATGTGTCCCAGTCGAAGTTATCTTCATTGTTATAAGTGTTATAGTCTAAACACTCTGTAATGTAATATTAGTTCATGCTAATAAACATCTGCTCCTGCTCGCTCTCGTCACATCCATCTTCTAGTAACTGTGCACGGAAGTTAAAGTAGGTCTCAGTCGGTTCCCCAAGGCAGACACCTTGTGTGGTGGTTAGAGGTGTCCTAATGTGTTGGCATAGAGACATGTATGATGTACTTGAAATAAAGTATAATGGTCATATTTTTGTTGTAGGGTTTCCAGGGCTACAACTTCAAAGAGCAATTGTTAATGTTTAAAAAAAAAAAAAACAGCTTAATGTTTTGTGTTATGTTTTGCGTTTCCTTCCTGCTGTAAAGCAAACTCTGTCTTTGTCAGATACGAGCGCTCAGACCTGAGTCACGCTTTGATCTTTTGTAAAGGGGATAAAGCTTTGAGGGTTTGATAATGGCTGTCTTAGCTTTGTTTCGTTATGCCGAGTGAATTCTGCTTCCCAAATCTCACTCTCGCTGTACACTCGCACTACACCTCTTTATCTCTTATGATCAGGTGTTTTGCAGACGTACACACTAAACGTTCGCTCACAGCCAGGCTCACACCGTATGCCGTTTTTCACCTGGAGAAATCCACGCTGAAATACAACTGATCCTCAAATCTCGCTTTCTCACCTAAATAAACACTTTGTCGAGAGCAGCTGGCCATGCTGATGTTTCTGCACCATCACAAGAACATTTCTATTCAGTTTTATTTGTATAGGACTTTTAACAACGGACATGGCCACAAAGTCCGGTTATAGAATTTAAATGTATGAATCTAACCTTAATGAACAGCCAGAGGTGATGGTGGTGAGAACAAACTCCCTGAGACAATATAAGGAAGAAACCTTGAGAGGAACCCATCCTCATCTGGGTTGGAGCCTGGGTGGAGGCTCCAAGCAGAAGTAGATCTTCAGAAGAGCAGAAGTCACCCTCACTGGCAACTTAGGAGAAATGTGCAGATTGAGAGAGAGAGAGTGAGTTTGCTGTTTTGCAGATTGTATTGATAGTGGAGGATTATGGGTAGTAGCTGAAGCTTCCATTTATATCTCCATCGCCCTGCTGAAACTGTCCTTCAGTGTGGTTTGGGTTGAGGCTTTTATCTGCAGCCGTGACTAAAGTGGCAGAATGTAAACAGATCCTGTCTCCTGCCCCTCTGTGACCGTCATTCTGCCCCTTTGCCCCCCTCCATACCTTTCACTAGTGATGACCGCCAGTGGATTGGTGACACAGACAGTGTTTCAAGTTTATGTTAATTCATTTAGAGACAATTACAAAAAATAAAAACCTTTATAAGATCTAAAATGGAAATCTTGTTACTCACAAAATCATTTTATTCAAAATTATTTTAAAACTCGTACAATATAGTCATATTAAAATACATTTAAAAACAACAGTGTAGATGTATTAGCTGTGGAATAGATCAGTTGATGTCATGCTGTTTTAGGAAAATAATCAATGTGTGGTAGCGTGTCTAAGCTGAGCACAATGCAGCATTAAACTGATAACCTCACGGCCAGTTCGCAGTTAAACATAAAATGGAGAAAATAAAAGCTAACTTTAAAAAAAAAAAAAAAGTTTGACTGAGGGAAAAGCAATAGTTAGTCCAAGTCCAGTAGCTAATAGAGCTTGTTAAAGCTGGCTAAATAAACACGTAGCACTCGACACCAGCGGCTTCGACAGGGATTTCCTCCGCCACTGAAAATGAACATGACTGCGTAACATCTCTGTGTATGATGAACAGGAAGGAAGCTACTGAAGAGAACTAATTCAGACATTTAACTTGGACCATCCAGTTGATCTGCTGGTTCCTGTGATACTCCGTTATATAAACCCTACAAATGTTCAACAGTGCGTTCTTGTGATCTCGTGCTAACGATAATCTCGGACAGATGCACAGACATCCTGACAATATAAGGGTTAAAAATAAGCATGTTATAGTCCTTACTTATTTTCTCAATCCTCCAGTCTTCTTTGGCTGCATGAGCTTCATGGAGGCATGTAAATGATGAAGTAGTGTTTGTTTATTATCATTGGTGCATCTGTAGCTTCCAGCAGTAATCCGTTCCAAGCCATAGTCACAGGATGAGTGTTCTGTTCTTACACTGAATGAAGGTCTTGTTCAATTTCGCCGCTTCAAACCACCAGTAAGAACCGCCCAGACACCTTTTCATATTGAGACCAAAGTCAGAAAAGCAGTGTATGACACAATATTTACAACAGATACCTTTGTATGTAGTGATCTTATAATTTCCTCTTCTCGTTGTGTACCTATCGAACCACATGCAGCTCTCTGTGTAGCAGCTTGTGACTGCGCTTGAAGCTGGAGATAGCAGTTTCTAGTGAAACGCTATGAAGCTCGAAGGTGACCGCTACCTTGAATTGCCTTTGTCTTAGCATTGTTATCCTTATCTCTTGTTCACTAATTATCTGCTAACTTTCTGTATTGTTGCTCAGTATGCTGCACTCACTTCTCATTCATCCCACCTGGTTGGGTTCTCCCTCTGTGTTAGATGCTTAGAGCATTCAATTCAATTAAATTTTATTTGTATAGCGCGTTTAACAACGGACATTGTCTCAAAGCAGCTTTACAGAAACTTATGAACACAGGATACAGATTTTAAGTGTGTGAATTTATCCCTATTGAGTGAGCCGGTGGAGATGGTGTTGAGGAAAAACTCCCTAAGATGATATGATGAAGAAACCCAGTAGCGGGAGCATGGCTACATTTTGGTGTCACTGTTCAATATTTTTCTCATGCTATACTACTCACTGTTTGCTGCTGAATCTGCTAAATTAGCTGGATTTTCTCTAATGTGCAGCTCTATGGCTAAGGTCAGGTTTCCCTTCACACACTTCTCGTTATTTATTTACTTGGGTCAGATATCTCCAATCTTTCATGACAGAGTGATTAGCCGTTCTGCAAGACTGAACGCTCATGCAGCTGGTGTCTGAATGTCACAGCAGCTGAAGACAGGCACCAGTTATATGTACACTGGCTATCTTAATGCTGCACAGTATGGTTGCAGAGTAACTTGCTATGCTACAGTACAAGAATTTTTATTGAAGGCTTTAAAGCACAGCTTGGCCAGATAAGCTCCATAGTGATTTGTGTGTTTTACTTTAGAACAGCTTTAGAACAAACTTTCCAATCTACAGATGTTGATACCTTGCACAAGCGTTAGATACACCATCAAACCTGTAGTAGACCTCATTCATCTTATGGGGCGTTAAAGAGTGACACCACAACCAAAGAGTCCCACAGAACACATCCATAAGGGCAGGGGCTGATGATGGAATACTTTACAGCTAAAAACGTGTCATGGCTCGTGGTCTTGTTGATGTTAGACCCCAACAAAGCTGTTGCTCTGACACAAGAAGTTCAAGTGCAAGTCCAGTAAACTGAAAGCAAGAGCCCATAGTACTGAATGGTGTGCACCTCACTGACTGGATCTGGTGCATTTCTCTGCTATAGGTCTGTGTGGCTGCCATCACAGTGCATCACTGCACCATGGATGGCACCACTCTGGCTCTTTAACTTATTATGCCATTTTTGAATAGGGGCAAGAACCTCCATCCACTGCAATTCCCAGAGAGACCTTTGGGGAATCTTCCCATTGTGCCGGAGTTCCTTAAGGTCCCACCTGGAGATCACTTCAACAAATAAGGGAAATGTATTCTCTGGAGATAAGGTTTCCTTGAATATATTGATGGCTTTGTTTTGACATTATTGTTGAACTTGGGATTTCTGCTCACCCAATTTTTAAATCAATGTATTGACCTTGCAGCGTTCTGTTAAGGTGAGCATGCAGAACTGCAGAACGTTCCTTGTTGTGGAAAGTTTGACCCTCAGATTTATCTTTATCTAATTAGTGTCTGGCCCACTAAGGGGTGGACATCATCACCATAGTGATTAGACAGGCTGATCACCTTTCAGATTAATCCTAAAGTGTGTGTGGTTCCTCGTGGTACTGTGGTGTAGGTTATTCATGTGTTAACCTCTGATCACGTGTCAGAATTGCTTGAAAGTTGCATTAAAGTTTTTTATTCTTTCACTAAAGATGCTCAGAATATCTTAACTTCCTCTTTATTACCTGATATTGCTGCCTGATGCATCTAACTCGCTCTCTTTTATTCCACCCCTAGCTTGGACCCTGTGCTCACACCCATGGTGGGGAAGGCAGTCAATGGAGGACACCGCCCTCAAGCAGCCCACTATGGTTTCCAGACTACCAAAATTTGGCTCTCGTGCTACACCTGCTGCTGGACCCTTAACCAATGGCTCGACCCATAATGTTTCCTCTGGATGGGCTAAAGGAGTACCTGTAGGAAAGCAGAACGGCATAATTAAGGTCCCTGCCCCCTTCCCTATGAAGGGGAGGAAGGGGAGGGAGGATTGTGGAGAGAATGTTCCAGATTCTGGAGAAGAGGCTCAAGTAGTTCTCCGTTCTCAGCAGCAGCCACGCTCTGCAGTGACTATCAGGCAAATTAGAAAGCCCTCAGCTGCCCCAGTGGGTAAAACCCAACGTTCCATCACCGTTGTACCCGGTACCGTTGCTAGGACTATTACTCAGCCCGTAAAAACAAACCCACGCACTTCTGCCCCCAAACAGCCCTCACCCATCCAGCCATTATGCAGCAAGGTTGGGGGGAATGTAGTCGCTGCTAGTCATGGCTCTTCCTCATCTCCCCAGGGAAGTCTTCAGAGCAGCCTTTCTCACTCCAGTGACAGTCTCAAGTCCCTCTCTGTTGAGAACGTTGTGCGCTCTCAAAGCTTCTCCTATTTAAAGAGGCCTGTAGCTGCCACTAACCCACCTCTGACACGCTCTTTCTCATTTAACCGGGCAACAGAGCTAGTGAAAGAGCTGCCCAGGCCACTGGCACAGTCTCCGGTAGCCAGGTCTCCTGTCACTCAGGCCTCCATGGTGTTAGATCGTGTAGCAAAGCCTACAATAGCAACTTGTACAATCTCCACCATACCACATTCAACTATGAACAAATCTCTTCTGCCTAATTGCACTGATGGCAAGCCATCGTCACTTAGCTATAAGCTAACGCGGCCATCGCTCATCAAGCAACCCCGCCCACTTTTGCCGGTTAAAGTCCAAGGGAAGATGGAATTTACAGAGAGGGATGGAGATTATCGAGAAAAAGCTACACCCATTTCTGAACCATCCAGCAACACACACAGTGCTGGAACTACTCCCGAGGAACCATTTTCCGCCAAGGTGGTAAATGACAGCCGAGGTCAATCTCTGGAGATCTTGGAGGACATGTCTTTATCATCCACATCTTCTCTGGAACGCAATGATGTGAGCGAAGAATACATGGACGACTTTGATGACTTGGGTAATGGAGGCGGAATTCTGCTCATGTCTGTTCACGAGGGAAAAAATGACCACATAGGGCTCTGTGGTGGTCAGCGTCAGGAGGGTCTGCACAGCTTCATGTCTGAGACCGTAGACTGGGCTGAGATAGGCCTCACAGGTAAGTGCAGGTACACTTTCATCTTGAGTGTGATCTGTGCACGTTACCAAATCCGACAGTTAGCTCACAGCTGGTAGTAAAGTGCTTCAGTTTAGTGCCGTTCATTCACTGTTCAGCTTCAGCGGCACGATCGCCCACATTACTGACTACGACTGGATTATTACAAACACTAGAAATGTTGGTGACCTTCATTCTTATGTAAACACAACGGGCAATATCGAGGTCAGCAGAAATTATCAAGGTCACGTCCATCTATCGTGCGATTAGTCTATAATGTATTTATCGTGACGGGCCTAATGTGCTGTATCAGGTCCTCTATATATACATACACTTCATCATGGGAAAGGGATCACTGACAGAACCAATATGAAAACCAAACTTGACTATCACTTTTTGTAACACTGCACAAATTACCCTAATTAATTTTACTTTCACATGCTGTGATTAACAATCGTAGTTTTCGTAGAAATTTGTAAAGTCCTAAAAAAGTGAATGCAGCTTAACTTTTTTTGTTGGCTGAAAATTCACTGGATCTTTTAATCTAATGGAAAGGAAAGTGAAAACATTGTCTGTGCTGACCTTCTGGTTGTGTTGTGTGTAGGTAGAAGCGAGGTGGCTGATGCCTCATGTCGCTGTGGGACCCGAGCACTATCTGCAGAGAGGGATCTACCGCATGGCTCCTCCCTGGAGCTCTCCCCTTCTGACAGTTCTGGCGGAACATACATGTGGGATGAGGAGGTTCTGGAGCCGATTGGACAGGCCTCACAACTCTGTGGGAGCTTTGACTCCAACCTTAACAGCATGGTAAGCTAGGCTCCGTAGACCGTGTGTATTTACGTGTAGAAAAATAAAAGATGTACAATAAACCATACTCTGGGCCTTCAGTAAGTGGAAAATCAGCTCAACTGGGTTGAGGTCGGGTGACTGACTCTTTTTTTAAGAACAATCCATTTCCTTGCCTTAAGAAGCTCTTGGGTTGCTTTTGCATTGTGTTTTGGGTTGTTATCCATCTGTACTCTGAAGCGCTGTCCTATCAGTTTTGCAACATTTGATTGAATCTGAGCAGAAAGTAACGCTCTATACACTTCAGAATTCATCAGTTGACCCAGTTCCATGAGCAGCCCTACATGCCCATGCCATAACACTTCCTCCACCATGTTTGACAGGTTATGTAGAATACTTTGGATCATGAGCCCTTCCTTTCCTTCTCCATTTTCTTCTCTTCCCATCATTCCGGTACAAGTTCATCTGGGTTTCATCTGTCCAAAGAATCTTGTTCCAGAGCTGTTCAAGCTTGTTTTCTTTTCAGGCATGTTTTTTAGCAACGTGTAATCTGTCCTTTCAGATCTTGAGTTTGTATCTTGAGGTGAACCATCTGTATTTACGTTCATGAAGGCGTCTCATGATTGTAGACTTTGACAACGATATGCCTACCTCCTCCAGCGTGTTCTTGACTTGGCTAGAAGTTTTTGAAGGGGTTTTTCTTCACCAAGGAAAGAATTCTGCAATCATCCACTTTAGTTGTCTTCCCTGGTCTTCCAGGCCTTCTGGTGTTGCTGAGCTCACCAGTGCGTTCCTTCTTTTTAAGAAAGAAAACACATCGTGTCACTGTCCAAATACTTATGGACCTGACTCTAACCCTAACTCTATATGCTCACTGGCAAACTGTAGTCTTGCAGAGGCTTTTTCCTGACACGCCTCCATGCAGGTCAAATCTCTGCAATCTCTTTCTGATTGTAGAAGCATGCACTTTCACACCAACAGTTGCAAGACTTAC
>JANDJT010000032.1:26384488-26397048 GCA_024331685.1 Stegophilus panzeri | reverse complement strand
ATTCTAATTATAGGGATTTGAAGGTGTGATAAATATAGGGGTGTACTTACTTTTTCCATGTGACCGATCTGTTTTTTGGTTCATTTAAATTATGAAAATTACTACAGAAGAAAACCTTCAGCATGACTGTGACACTGTAACAGGATTAATTCTGCATTAATAATAATAATAAGGCTATAAAGAGAATTGATATAATTACCCAGTATGTTCCATTTGATCTTAGCGAGTCATTTTGAGTTAGCTACTAAGGAAGGGTCTAGACTCGAAAACAAACAATAGCCAAGGAGCTATAGCAAGCTCTGCTTTCAGCTAACAAGACTTCAGGTGTGTTTTTATTATCCGATCTGTGTTTTCTGTGTGTTGTGTTATATGATCGGATCTCAACAATCAGGCCATCTTCATGAAATATGAATGAACTGGGACTGGACTCACAGCAAGGGTTCTGTTCAGGTTACACTGATTTTGCTCTCTTCTTGATTTGAAATGTTTTTAAAATTATTTTTCAACTTAGTGTTAAAGCTAGTTTTAATCACTGACCTCTGCAGGAAAGCTCTTCATGGATGAAGTTGTTTGTTTTCCTGGAAGGACTGTGTTCAGAGAGCGTACGTTGTGTGAGAGCCCTCTGGTGGTGTTGAAAAATATTGCACGGCTGAACTTCCTTCCTGTTGTACGGTGTTTTGGCTTCACTTTACACACTTTACAGGTTAAGTGTGAATATTATATCAAATATAAATACTGCGTAATGGACAGAATACAGAATATGATGTAGTTGGATATCACAGTGAGATCATCAGTTTAGGGTTCAGTATGTAATGTGTAAGGAATAAAACACTTGTGGATGTGCTGTTATCAGAAAGTTATCAAGTAAAACCACCCTGAAGATTATTTCCCCATTAAGGTCCCTGAGTGTTTTATTCCTCTTACACCACAGCAGTTTGCCAACGCTAACAGTTTTTTGACATTCATTTATCCGTTTATAGTTACATTTAATGTAGTGGAAAGTTCCTGTTCTCACTTGTGTTTTAGTAGCTACAGTATAAACTTTCATTTGTACTGGGAGTGAGAAACCACAAAGTATAAACCCCTGTGTCCTGCATCAACTCTCCATCAACCCGACTGGGAGACTCGGTCAGGCCGTTCAGTCTCTGTCTGTCTGCTGCTAAAGACATTGCATAGTTACTAATACTCCAATACTAAGTTAATGTACACCTGTCCCGTTAAATAGAGTGTGTGTTCCTTCAGACGTGATATAAAGGCAAATTTGTGTGACTTTGTGAGTGTGTATGAGGTCACATCCAGCATGCTTCATCTCTTCATCGCAGTGTTTTATAGTGTGACTTTCCAGATTCAGTTTTGTGCTGTATAGTCGATGCTGAGTAGTCCGATATGTGTGTGTGTGTGTGTGTGTGTGTGTGTTACAAAACAGGAGTGTAAAATCAAGTAATATCACATCGTGAGCAATTGTTTTTATTATACTCACAACTCCATGCATTTTATATTCCATTGACATTATAATGACCTCTATTTCTTCTTCTTCTTCTTCTTCTTCTTCTTCTTCTTCTTCTTCTGGCTAGGGTGTGTATGGCAGCCCATAGAACCGTCTGGTAAATAGTTGTGAAATTTGGCAGACTGATTGGGGGTGTCTAAGGAACATTCTGACCAAATTTGGGCCAAGTGCTGCCAATGCTCCAGCTCCACCATAGGGCCAATTTTGGCCTAATTTGTTATATTTATGATCCTAACATTTAAACCGTGTTTGAATCATTTAAAAGCCAGACATCCCTGGAGTCTCTGGGTCGAGGTGAGTTCAAATCAATTGAAATGTCATCAATTTCTGCCTTATTAGATTTTCCGCCATCTTGGATTTTGTCAAAAACTGTTTTTTCGCTACTCCTACTCCTTTTGTCCAATCTTCACCAGATGATGTGCTGGCAAATGCAAAAAACAGGATATGAGGGTGCATCTCAACAATGCATCTGTCCATCATCATGAAACTTGATAAGTATCAAGACCACGCCCTGAATGTACTTTCATTTTTTCTGTATATCATTTGAAGAGCACGGTTCGTTTTTCCTATAATTCCCTGGATTATGCTGAAGTGAATGCATGGCCCAGTAGGGGGCAGTGTAGCTTCACAGTGGTGGTGGTGGTGAGAAGATTCTTCATTGTGCACAAGATGACCAGGGAGAGCGCTTCAGCACCACAACATGGCTTCTTTTATCTCTCTCTCTTCTTCCTCTCTGTCTTTTCTCTTTCTCTCATCTTCTGTCAGTCTGTCCATACTCTCACTGTCAGTTCCATCTAAACGATCACAATTATCCCTACTAGATCTGTGGTCCTGTTACCCCGAGCTCCCTGTTACCCTGAGGTCACTTTTACCCTGAGCTCCCTATTTTGACGAGTTCTGGCCAGGTTACTCTGCAGTGCTATTCAGAAGGGATTAGTTTTCCATTCATGTGCATGTCACGTCGTATTGTTCTGAGTTTTAAACTTTTGGTTTTGACGATAGAAAAGAGAAAAGAGCGAGCGCTTCCTGGAGCGTCCTTATCCTGAAAAAAAGCACAAAACCTCTTTTCCCGAAAGATTGAACTCCATCTTTACCAACATGTCAGTTCACATGGTTTATATATTACCTGGAATTATCTCTACTGCTCATTTTACAGAAGGTAAAATAGGTTGTAATTTTCCATGCACAGTCCATAAGCTATTGAAAGATTCTGATTAAAATTGCTGAGAAACTCTGGGAATAATTACATTACACATCTCCATATGGAACATTAATCCCATCTGAATAGGGCTTAAGTCAACGCATTGTTCATGGTGCAGTGAGTTTGTATTACTAATATCTAATCTTTACTTTCAGACACTTTCTTCACTGCCTTCTAGTGCTGTAGCAGTGATTAGACAATCACCTGACTGTGATCAATTTCCACAATTAACAAACATGTTTCTCAACCAACAGAAAGTGAGTTTGGTGTAACAGACTTTCCCAGAAGAAGACATGAGTGTTCTTTACCCCCACACGCGTGAGGAGGACAATAAAGAGGAAAATATTTCCCCACGTGTCACGGGTAAAGTGTGGAATATTTGAGCATTTTGGGTCATCATGTCTCCAAAGCTACAATTCGTCCCCACCTCCACGCCAGCAAACTAAAAATTTCTAAAAGAGGTCAGAAGAAAAAACTTCTCTTTCAATAAACCACTACTGAAAGGGTATGGAGTTCTCGAAATGCTACTGGAACTCTGGGGAAAATAAACCTGTTCGTTAAATGCTCAACATGGGATTGGCAAAAAAGAAGGAAGTACCCAATCTGCAGTTTTGAGCATGGCGAAGGATCTGATGATGTAGAGATGTTCCTCCTCCAAAATTCCTGAGAACCTCATCAGGATACACAGCATCATGGGCTCCATGAAGTAGCAGAAGATTTTAAATGAGAATTATGAAGTTACAGCTGGGTTCAAGTTCTCATATCTCACAGTAAATCCACACAAACATGGTTTGTTTAGCACAGAATAAAGCTTTTGACATTAACATCACAATCTTCCGCCGTAAACCATAAACCTCATTTCAGGGTTAGAATATTAGAGTCGCAGAATAACCTAACGTCTTTTATGTTTATTGACCATTTGCTTTGATCTGATGAAATACTTTGCTAACTCCACAATAAGACCCTCAGGGTAGACAGTTACGCCACCTGAAGACCTCATGGATATGAATTTCTTACCTGATCTATCATCACTCCCGCTGTTCCCTGCACTTTACGTGACCTTGGACCGTGGACCTTGGACCGTCATTATGGGTTACTCTTCAAGTGTCATTCTTGTCGGTGTCATGTGAAGCATTGAGAACTCCACCAGATGTTCTCTGTGGGTTTGTTTTTCCACATCTCTCATTGTTTCACTCGGACTAACTCCATGCTAGCTGTGTGCGAGCGCGAAGGCTCTTCTGGTGTGCTGTAGATGTTCTGCCGCATGTCTGTGATGAGATGATCCTCCTGAAATATTGATTCTTCTTCTGTTTCTGCCCCTGTGTACCAGCTCCAACCGTGAGAAAATCAACATTTCCCCTTCTCTCCTCGAGCTCGGCAAACAACCTGTATTTTTATTGACCTGTTGCACTTTATTGATGAAGTTCAGGAAGTGAAAACAGTGAAACAGAAGGACTTCAAACGTGAGTGCGTGCTGGGCGAAGTCCTGTTTTACGGGATGGATGGTGTATTTTTAACTGACTCTTTACTTCAGTTCCGCAGAGTTGAAGTTGGGCTGATGGAGGATGACGACCTTGTGTCCTCAGTGTTCTTTCACTCCGCTGAAATTATTGATGTAACTTGGTATTATACTCGGCTTGGACCTGTCGCTCATTTCAACTCCTCGAGTTAACCCTCTGGATTCCTACTGAAAATGAAGACTTTCTAAGGAAGGAAAAGAAATGTACAAATGATTTTCATAATTATGGTTACTGCTAAAACCAAGCTTATTCTTGTAGGGCAGTGATCTTGTTGGGCAGCTCATCAGTTAGGGCTCTGGGTTACTGATCAGAAGATCGGGGGTTCAAGCCCCAGCACTGCCACTATTGGGCCCCTGAGCAAGGCCCTTAACCCTCTCTGCTCCAGGGGGCGCTGTATCATGGCTGACCCTGCGCTCTGACCCCAGCTCTCTAACAAGCTGGGTATGTGAAGAAAAGAATTTCACTCTAAATTATATCTGACAAATAAAAGCTACTTCTTCTTCTTCTCTCTCTCTCTCAGCACACATCTGACAAATAAAAGTGTTTATACCAGAGAGCTGCTGAATTCTCAAATCAGAAGGTGTTGATTCATTTTCTATAACAGCAGCTCTGACCGTAGTGCAGATTTATATGAATACGTTATCATTTCTATAGTAACGGCCCGTTCCCTGGGACGTGTACAGTACAGCGCAGACGCTCCACATAAACAATAAAAAACGAATCATTTGCTATTTTGTGATATTATGTGGAGACGTTTATTTATTTAACATCTTTAGTACAGAGGAGTTTACACTTCTTTGTGGTTTCTCTGTAACGTGACCAGTTGCGTGGTGCTTTTGTCTAATTAACTTTGAGAGAGAAAAAGGGTTAGGATAACGAGGGAATGACTGATTAAATGTGACTGTTAATGGATAAAAGTATTATGTGTCTTTCTTTAATAAATAAAAATGTTAATTGTTGGCATATCGCTGTGATATAAGAGAAATAAAACATGTTGGGACGTGCTGTTGTATAATGTGATAACAGTAACTCTATTACACTTCACTGATGTTGATTAATTTCCAGTAACAGCATTGCCACAGGTGTATTATTCCATAAATAATCAAAACACACACACACGCACACACGTCGGTCCTCGTCTCCTGTTTTAACGTGTGTTATTATAGCTAGTTACTGCCGTGTTCTTGTAGAACATGTTCTTTGATCTGGATGAAGAGTGCACTGCGGTTTAGCCGAAGTGTAACTTCCTGTTCAGCAGTTTATTAAATCTACATCTTCAGAGGCATTGTGTCTTCCCTGGACCAGGACACGATTAACTGGGCTTTCATTTCATTAGTTATTGTTGGCTCTATACTGTTCCATCTCCATCAAGTGATAGCACTGCCATTAAAAAAAAAAAGTTTATTGCGTGACAGATACTCAGCTGATTATTAAACGCCTCTCTGTAACCCTCGGTAGCTAACAAGACAGATATTTTCTTTAATAGTGTCCGAGACAAATGTGACAGGCTTTTTGACCGTACTGGTTTAGAGTGCAGGCAGCACTGGGAAGGTCTGAGAATTTCTCCTGTGGTCAAAAACAGAAGTACACAGGCGCCGGGTGCAATCTTTCAGGACAAACAAATACCAGTCATTTCTTCCCTTATACACGGCTGCCTCTCTCCTCTGCTTAATAACAGCCCCGGTCCTGTCAGGTGAGGATTCCACCTGTGATTGTTCCTGTCAGGTTCCTCTAACTGTCTGTGTCAAACACATACAGTTCTGTGTTTGTGTTTCACATGCTGCTCCTCAACTTTAGTCTCTAATTTCTTGAACCGTCGACGTATCGACAAATTTGCAAAACTTCCTTTGACACATGTCCAAAATGTCACCTTTTAATACTCTATCTCCGACAGCCTCTGCTGCTCAAATCTTAGTGTATTGTCCCTAAACGTTCAACACTACCATCGACTGTAATACAGAACTCCTCTTCCCAATAACAACCTCACAGTGAGACGTTTATATAGAAATATCTCTGAAATCTGAACAGGAGTGTGTGTGTAGAATTTGTACAAGATTACGGAGATATCTGATGGAGATGTCCGACATTAAAGTGCAGCGCTGGGGCTATAAGGGTTAAAACAGTTTATATTATATTTATTTAATTATATTAACTAACCCCCTATAAGCTCCGCCTCCTTCCCCCTCTACAGGGCTCTTAACTGGACCCTCATGGCCACGTTTTACACTTAACATATACTGTTAACGGTAATGAGGATGGGAACTAGAAAGCGATTAAATATATTACGGATACGTTCAAAAACTGAAAATATCAGTCATGTGGACATTACACTGAACATGTACTGTTATGTTTTTTTGTTTAGACTTTACTGCAGAGTTTTTGTGATTGTCGCAGTTCCCGACTGCACAGCTAGCAATATTATTATTATTATTATTATTATTATTACTACATCTCTCCTTCTCTCCTTAAACCTGAAAAGCTTGTGTCTTCAGTTCTGGAAGATCACGTTGTTAGATGCAAGTATTTTTTTTTCAAATAACAAATCACAAGCATGACATGATCTCATAATAAGTTTACTGTACATCCCGGTTCTGTGTTGATGTCAGACTCCAGGCAGGAAATTTAGAGTCTAAGCCCGCAACTGTACACTATCTGTGATCCTAAACCTTCTGAAATCAGTGACCCTCGGTCATATACACATCTTTCTTCCTGTTAAGATTGCTCTGCGTTCCTCTGTGTGTGGAACTGAAGTTGCTCATGAGGAAAAGTCATTTCTCAGAGCTGTTCAGCTGGGACTAAGCTCTCTTGGGGAGGAGAGGAGGCTGCTGCTCCAGCTCCACACATTACTGCACTTCAGTCAAACGTACAGCAATTCCTCCACACGGCACGAGTCCTCGCGCTCTCCAGGGCTAAATGTGTTCCTTAAACATCTGCCACTTAAGCACAGGCTAATCCTCAACCTTGGTGTAGTGATGTGTAGGTTTTAGTCCATCGCCATGAAACTTCGTTCACATGAGAGAGGCATGCGGTGTAGATTTTATTACTTGTGGTTTAAACGGATCGACCTTTGACCTCGTACTGTTCAGATCATGTGAATGTTGTGGATGTCTTACAGCTAGACCAGATGGCCTCAGTATCGGTTGAAAGGATTTGCATCAATTATTATTGTCCAGTAAAGTTTTTATTTTTTATTTATGTTGGAGAATTTAAGCTGTTTTTCCTGTATTTGTTGATTAATCCCAGAATTGACATATACAGCTTTACAGATTTACTGAAACGAGTACACAGTGTAAGATCCGTCTCCATTCAGGACTGAACATCCTCTTCTTCTTTCACGCTCTCTCATTCCTTCTCTCTCTCTCTTTATTTTCACAAGGACATTCTCAATAACTTGGACAACTTGGACTCTTGTGACCTGGAGGACGATGACCTCATGCTGGACGTGGACCTGCCTGAAGACGTCTCCCTCCACAGCGGTAGGTCCCGTCACCGATCCAGCTGTGCTGTACCTGTGTATCAGTGCGAGATACAGGAGGAGGAGAATTCCGTACAGTTAATCAGTTGGTCGAACAGAATAATCACAGAAGCACAGAACGACTCGGGCTCGAATCCTGGAGCAGATTTATAAAATTATATTTCAATGAAATTTAATATTGCAGTATAATGTATTAGATTTGTTTTGATTACTTTACCAACAGCAACGTTTACTTGTCTCTGATCCAAGAAAAATCCAAGTCATTAAATTAGGCTAAACTTGTATCCTAATTATTTCCTAATTGCTGTGTTTGCTCCCTGGATAGGGTATAACGGTGTTGCTACGCTCCCTACTAGTGCACTACGTACTTGGAAAACCATAGAAATGCATGTTAACCTCGCGTAATGTTTGCACTTCTCTATATTTTTATTTAAACACACTTATGCTTGACCGAGACTCGTGGTACAGACAAACACATTTTAACTAGAGCTTGGGGAGCGAAATTTTTAATATTTCTGACTGGGAAGTTTACCTGACAGAATCCCCAAACCCCTGGCTGCATGTGGTCTCATGTCTGGTGTTAAAATTCCTTTACCTTCAGTTACCTTCAGCTCCCTGTACTGGCCAGATAAAACAAATATCAACCAAACACCGGTCACTTATTTAAGGCATATTTAAAATGGGTTGATTTACAGTCTGTAGCTGATTGATCCCCAATTTTAATGTAGAGATACAGTCATGGGAAAAAGAAAGTACACCCTCCTTCAGGTTTATCAGAGCCTAAATATTTATAATTGTGTGGTCCTCACCAACTTCTATAAACAGACTAATAATCTCAGGTGACAAAAAAAATTCTTTCGATATGTAGTCATTCATTCCCAAAAAGTACACCTTCGGAAAACAGGTGGGGGAAAAAAAAGTACACCTTATAATTCAGTAAGATGCAGACCTAGCTTTAGCAAGTAAACATTGGGCTTCAAAAACAAGCCCAGAAGGAGGGTGTACTTTCTTTTTTCATGACTGTATATGCCTATTTTTCCAGTTTATATTGTATTAATTTGTTTGAGGCATTTATCTAAAGTGACTTACAGTTGAGACGGGGTATATCTGAGCAGCTGAGGGATTAAGGGACTTGCTGAAGAGCTCCAACTGCTTATGGCTGTCACTATCTACTATCTCCAGAAGGATTCCTCCTGCAGTCACTCGAACACGACTCTCTTACTCCTCCTTTAGTTTTCCCTTTCAGGAATGTCATTAGTTTTGTATCATAGTCAGAGAAACCCAGATTCTTGCCATTTTAAGTTGCTGGTTAGCAGTAAGGCTATCCGTGTGCTGGTTATGGTTGTAGGTAGACAGACAGTTTAACAGTTAGTCAGGAATTACAGATGAAGTAGGCAACAGAAGGTTAGCTTGACTATTTATTGTGCATTCTTTCTAATTTAATACAACTGGAGTGAAAAGTAGAAGCTTTGAAATATTTACATGAATTTCAGAGTTTTTTAGTATTTGGCTCGTCCGCTTTTTGCTTTAATGAACGCGTGCGCTCGAGCTGCACGGACGCCACACGCCTGTGTACAACCTTATGATTCATTTCAGATCAAATCCATCAGAGTGTCGTCTGATCACACGCTTCAATAGAATCGATTAGACACGAGGAAAATCTGACCTTTTGTACAAAGCAGATAACCTGGTCAGTATCACACATGTGCTTACCTAAACGTTATGTGTGCTGCCACTGAAGGTGCCATATTGAGAACATGACCGGTCTTGTTCTCTGGTGTCTGTGGCATTGGTTTGAACTCGCACTCTCCTGATGATACAGTTAACAGGTTTCTATTGGACCAGTTGGGAGCTAGGGTTAGGGTTAGATGTGTGTCCTGGGCCACTCTTCTGCTTCTTCCTGACAAACAAACTTAAAATATGATTCTATTTCACATGAGATGAGAATGGCATCATTGCCATAACACACTGTCTGTGTTTGTGTGTGTGTGTGTGTGTGTGTGTGAGGGTTAGAGAGAGAGAGAGACAGAGAGAGAGTTTTTATCTTAAAGTGAGCCTCAGAGGTTTTGCTGAGAGAGACCAGACACTCGTATCAGATTGAGTAATGGCCTCGTATTAGTGCTCATATCTTCACAGGCTGAAGCTCAGGGCCATTTAACCGTTATCTCTACAGCAGGCCGTAGTTTCACATTCCACTGTGTGTGTGTGTGTGTGTGTGTGAGAGAGAGAATGAATAAATGATTCACTTGTTAGCAAACCCACTGAGTGAGTAAAAGCTCCAGTGTGCTGCCTGGTCCTGTGTTTCGGTGTTCAGAAAATGAAAAGGTATTAGTTGAATTAGTTAAGATAAACGAATAGCGTGTGGTGAGCTAGTTAACTAGTTAAGCTCATTAATACTGACTAAAGTAAATGAACAAGTTAATGTTGTTATTCTCTTTTAATAAAGTTTCTAGCGTAGCACGTGGTGTTTGGGCTGTGAGCTGTGGAGTTCTGTCCACACGTCACACTGTAGGCTGCAGCTGGCGGAGCACACACACACACACACACACACA
Source organism: Stegophilus panzeri (assembly GCA_024331685.1). Classification (NCBI taxonomy): domain Eukaryota; kingdom Metazoa; phylum Chordata; class Actinopteri; order Siluriformes; family Trichomycteridae; genus Stegophilus; species Stegophilus panzeri. Next base: position 26,386,793 of record JANDJT010000032.1, on the reverse strand, counting down.
CAAGGTGAGGGAGTGAGAAATGGAGGTACAGGAGGCAGGAGTGGGGGAAAGGTGGTGTTTTACAGCTTGTGTTCTGTATTACAGACGTTGATGTAGCAGCTCATTATGATCACGCCGAGAGTAATTACTGGCCGTGGAGAAAGTGCAGAGGGAAAGCGGAGCAGCTACACTATGAGGAAAGGTAAACGTGTGCATGAATTTTTGGGAATGTTCACCACAATGCTTACTAGCAATCAATATCTCTCTCTCTCTCTCTCTCTCTCTGTGATATATATAATGTGTATGTATCTCAGGGTTTTCCTTATCCGCTAAATACTGGTATTCACTCTGCATTACCGGCAAATTCAGATCCTGTCCAGTAGAAATATTCACTTAAAGGACGTACAGTGGATATAAAAAGTTTACACACCCCTGTTAAAATGTCAGGTTTTTGTGAAGATCTAAGCCAGATCTCTTCTCACCTTTAATGTGAACTTGCTAAGTATGCAAATAAAGTTAAAAACAATCAAAAACTTTTTAGGGACAAAAAGGAAAAATAAAAAACTTGCAATAACCTGGTTGCATAAGTATACACACCCCTTAACTAACACTTTGTTAAAGGACACACACTCACCATCCTGAACACCTGCTAATTCTTGTAAATATTCAATTAACCATCATTCTGGCTAGGCCGTGAATGAAATTTGATTTCTCACTGCTTCTCTCCCTCCTTCGGTCTCTGTGTCCCTCTCACTGTGTGTGATGGACAGAGACGGAGTTCTGCAGACGTTTGATAATGGTCCACCACTGGGTTCCAGCAGGAGAGGGTCTGGATCGTCTCTGGACGAGTTGATGCTGAAGCACATGGCTCAGGACTGCTCATCTGTCAAAGAACAGCTGTTTCATCTGAAGACACTGCTCCAGGTCATACACACACACACACACACACACAATGTATATAAGGATGTATGTATGTATGTAAGGATTCAGTCATAATTCCCTTTCTTGATAATTGAATTATCATCAGTGTGGTGTGTAAAAAAACAAAAATCATTCATATATTGTGCTTTTTACACACACACACACACACACACACACACACACACACATATATATACACCTGAACCTGCTCTGCAGAAAGCCTCGGCCTGAAAGTCATTTCTGTGTCATTTTGGAGAAATATATTAAATCTATATTATACATGGTTTTTTAAAGTAGAGGTTTCAGATCGTGTCACATGAAGAAAAAATCAATTCTGCTCAAATCCAGAATTTTTCACTTCATAAAAACAGTGAATATGAGATGAATGCTTTTGTGTTGTGCCACGTGAGAGTCAATAATGTCTCTTCAATAAGAAACTGTGTCATGTCAGACACACACGGTTCACAGGAACAGGAATCATAACCCTAAACCCTTCACTACAGCTCCACTTCTCTTTGCAGAACAGCCGTTTCGCACTGCCCACGTCTCCACTACCAAACCTTCACCACTGTGTTTTTTTTCTTGTTTCTGTATGAAATCCTGAAGGAAGGAGCACCAGTGCCATCTGCTTTTAGACAAAATCACACAATTCTCACCTTTGTTTAGGAGAAATAAGGATTTGGCGAGCACGTCAGACTACGCGTGATGATAAACTCAATGTGGAATTAATTATTTTCAATGTTTATACCTCATACACAGAGTCAGTTTCCTCTGACAGCTGAGATTCTCTTCATACCTTAATGACACATTTCATCTTTAGGCCTTTAAGGAGAAATCACATGACCTTGCTATTGCAGAAAATAATCTATATCTGTGTCTGAAGCTTCTGATTTCCTTAAAGAGCCGAGATGCTGTGTGCTGAGAGACGACATGCTAACATCTCTCTGTTGTTGTCAGAAGTTCTAGACGCGGTGTAATTACAGAGACAATATTGCCTTAGCCGTGTTTTGTTTACTCTGTGCTATAATATGCAATGTCTTGTGAAAAATGTGTCTTCCCCTTTTGCAAGTTTTTTTTTCCTCAATCATAATTAAAGTTCTAACATTTTAAAGTGAAAAGGGAGAAAAATGAAAGCATTTAAAGATTCACTGCAGTTCCACTGAATGATGAAGTGCCTCCCTCTACATTTTTAACCTCATCTACTGAAGGATAAACAGCATTACTGACTAATTATAAAGAATTATAAGTTTACAACAGGAAATGATTCTCAGCTTCATCCACATCAGTCTCTGTCTCATCACCTGAGGTAAAAGTCACTCGCGGCATTTAAACACGAGCCTCGTCGTCATCTCTTCACTCCACTGATCTCAACACTTTTTATCTGCTCATTTAAACGTTATAAAAC